>JADBJO010005554.1:75000-90000 GCA_016801955.1 Conus betulinus
ACTTTGTCACACGTCTGTGCCTGCAGTCTCTGGCGATTTCATGAGCCTATATCAAGCCAGAGTGACAAATCTGTGTGTCTGTCTTTCTGTCTGTCTGTCTTTCTGTTATTATTATCATTACATTCTTTTATGACTGATGTTTGATACCATCTACAAATGATTTGTGAAGAGTTCTATGTGCCATTCTTTATTTTGTGGCAGCTAAATCCTTGCACTGTCTTTTTGTGCGCTCTCTCTCTCTCTCTCTCTCTCTCTCTCTCTCTCTCTCTCTCTCTCTCTCTCTCTCTCTCTCTCTTAACAACAATAATGACATAACAACAACAATAATAATGATGATGATGATGATGATGATGATGATGATGATAATAATAATATAATAATAATAATAATAATAATACAATAATAATAATAATAACGGTTATGATAATTATGATAATGATGATGATTAAAACAATGATAATAATACAAACAGATGATATGTATGCTATGCCAAATACGTACCAGGCATTCACTTTTTTTTTTTTTCAAAACGTCATGTGAAAAAATTGTAAGTAATTACACTGATCCAGGCATCTGGGAACCTTTTGCGGTACAGAAGCTCTTATTACCGGCAGTACAGGTAGAGGCACAGACACAGTAACCTTGCTCAACAAGGGGTTGCCCTACAGTTCTGATCTTGTGAAAACAAGCCGGGGGGACTGGCGACAGCAGCCTGATGCGCATTTAATTCATCGCAGCCAGAACTGATAAACATACATTTCACACGACCAGAGAGAGAGAGAGAGAGAGAGAGAGAGAGAGAGAGAGAGAGAGAGAGAGAGAGAGAGAGAGAGAGAGAGAGAGAGAGGGGGAGAGAGGGGACTCAAACCTTCTCAAACAAGGATAAAGATTATGGCTAGTTTCTAGTCTTCCAGTCTGTCCTCTCTGTTTTCCCATGTTTTTCCAAAAGTATAGAATGCAATCTAAAATAATGAGTTTTAAGAACAAAGCGATACACATCTATAGTGCTGCTGCTGCTTCGACTTCTGCTACTACTACTAATTTAACTACAAGAAGAAGAAGAAGAAGAAGAAGAAGAAGAAGAAGAAGAAGAAGAAGAAGAAGAAGAAGAAGAAACAACAACAACAACAACAACAACAACAACAACAAGCATAAGAAAGAGATACTGGACAGTGATAGCGTCTTGCACTGGCGGGGAGAGAGAGAGAGAGAGAGAGAGAGAGAGAGAGAGAGAGAGAGAGAGAGAGAGAGAGAGAGAGAGAGAGAGAGAGAGAGAGAGAGAGAGAGAGAGAGAGAGATTGAGAGATTGAGAGAGAAAAAAGAGAGTAAAACCCATCTGACAGAGATGTAAAACTTCTCGTAGGAAAAGGGGGAAGCGCATTTTATTAAAACAAAGGAACAAAACAAATAGATAAAAAAAGAAAGAAAGAAAGAAGTAAATAAATATATCAAGGAATAGACAAAAACACATACACGTACCCGCATCACAGGGATGGTGGAAAAAGCGAACTGACAGGATGGAAAAAAAAAACAGGCTAAGGAGTAAAAGAACAGGCTGAAAGAGGACAACAGAAACGTTCTGCAAATCAAATGATCGATAAACACACAACGCTAGAACAGATCAAAAGAGCTTCAGCTCTCCTGAACTTTGGTTGCCCTGTCAATCGCTGTCTTTACTGCTCCCTCTCCACCAGCCACACTGCCTTATTTTCGCCCTTTTGTACCTAGGCTATCAGCTAACAAAACAAGCGGTATTTTGTTCTGGATTTCCTCACGTTTTGCCCGTATATACCGTTTGTTGCTTAAAATCATTGTTTCTTTGTTTTTTTTGAGACAAAGTGTAAGATGTGATCCGAGTATCCGCATCATAGAAAAAGTCTTATATTCATTCGGTTCTGGTTGCATACACTGTAGTAGCACCCTTTTCTCCTGCGTCATTTAGTGGTTCACTCCGAGTCTCTGAGATAGGGATGCTTTCTTGGTAGAGTGATACAGCTCATACAAGGAATTAGATGTCTGTTCTAAGAAATCAAAAATACAAGGCTTGCTAGGGGCTGTTACCTTCTAGAAAATATCTCTACCTGCCTGTCTGTCTGTCTGTCTATCTGTCTATCTGTCTGTCGGTCTGTCTGTCTGTCTCTCTCATAATGTCTTGATGTCTTGGATTCAGTGAGAGAGAGAGAGAGAGAGAGAGAGAGAGAGAGAGAGAGAGAGAGAGGGAGAGAGAGAGGAGAAAGACAGACACACAGGTGGAGAGAGAGAGAGAGAGAGAGAGAGAGAGAGAGCGAGAGAGAGAGAGACAGAGAGACAGAGAGAGAGAGACAGAGACAGAGAGATAGAGAGAGACAGGGAGAATATTAGCAATACGTTCTTTTAGACCTTTATTCATTAACAATTCTTGTCATAAACAAAGATAGAAACACACAAATTAGCCAATAAGTATAATAGAGATATTCAGTTACAATAATCCCCTGGTAAATAGGTAAAATAGTGTTAATTCAAATACATTTTTTTTTTCTGCCTTACACCATATCTACACCTGGAGGAAAACAATAAGCGAGTGCATGCAGAATGCAATTCGAACGTACACGTGGAACCAGTGAAATCGTGTTTGATTATGTCAGCATTTGGACCTTTAAGAAATATAAACCAGTGCGTTTTACATAGAAACAAACAGGAAGGAGAGAGAGAGAGAGAGAGAGAGAGAGAGGAGAGAGAGAGAGAGAGAGAGAGAGAGAGAGAGAGAGAGAGAGAAGGAGGGAGAGAGAGAGAGAGAGAGAGAGAGAGAGAGAGAGAGAGAGAGACAGACAGACAGACGGACAGACAGACAGACAGGCGCAGTTTATAAATGTACAAGGATGTCGGTCTCATTGGCCAGCCAATTGTCACGACTTCGATTTCTACCAACAATTATCGAATTCTATTGTCTTTGTATTGCATTGTATTGAAACAAAACATTGCTGACCTTGATTTTTTTTTTTTGAAATAAGGAATAAGAGTCTCCTCTGGTTGAGCTCTTAATCTTACAAGTGGAATTGCAATTTTGACTGATATCGTTCTGCTAAGTTTTAGACACCTAAGTAAAAAAAAAAAGAGAGAACAGTTTAGAAATTGTTCAAAAAAAAAAAAAATCCAAGGACACAGACATGCATGTAAAATAACTGAACGGATATTTCCTGTTCCTTCCGGTGGGGAAAATGTTATAATGGAGTCAGGTGACTTTAACAGGGAAAACTGACATGCTGTGACTAGAAATTAGACAAAGAAACTTCTGGAAGAAACAGATGCGCGCGTCTTATAGAAAAAAAAAGACCGCTGTTGATGACAATAAATGAAGACTGCTGTAAGTTAAAGAGATTCTACGTGAATAAGAAAAAACAGTTATTTTAAGGACTTTTCTTTTTCTTCTTTTTCGCTTTTTTGGTTTGAAACTGTGGGTATAAGGGCACGACCAAAGGCAGAAAAAGTTGTTGAAGAACAAATGCATTCTTCTCTTCTTCTTTCTTTCTTTCTTTCATTCTTTCTGTCTCTTTCTTTCTTTCTTTCTTCTCTTCTCTTCTTCTTTCTGTGGTTGATGTTGTTGTTGTTATTGTTGTTGTTGTTGTTGTTATCATCATCATTAAGAAACACTTAAACGGCCTGATTAGTTGCATGCTTTTTGTGCTTACAATGAACAAAAACCACCACATCAAATAACAAGCCAAATACATTAGAACAAAAAGCCACGCACCAAAAAAGGACCCTGCATTACAAGCTCGCTCCACACTTCCACACACACATACTATCACCCAGCCTCGCCCTCTCACGATCGTCATCCACGCATTGCCTACCTCTCAAACAAAAAATAATGACCAATAGTTGAATAATCACAGGCATCCGAACGCATGCAATACTCCGCAAAACAGCCTTTTCACAAAAACTGCATATATTAATCATACGACAAGAGATGCCCATGTGAACAGGTCAAAAGGCAACCCCCCCCAAAAAAAAAAAAAAAAAAAAAAAAAAAAAAAATCGAAGGTAACAGAAGTTTTAAAAGCTATGATCGGAGAGGGAGGGAGAGGGAGCGTGTTTTCAAAGAGGGTGACAGAAAAGTGGACATCTAGAATTCCTGACAACGGGGATACAGCTGCCCGGGATGCAAAGAAACAATCGCGCGTCCATGGCAGCCACAAAGAGCTGGCAGAGACACAAAAGTACAGACAGACAGAGGAGGAACAGCGGGAGGCACAGAAGGAGAAAGGAAGTAAGAGGACGAGGGTTTAAAGTATACACGAGTTATCTCATGGCCCTCACCAGCAGACCCATCCCACGATTCATCTCCATCCAACCATATCTGTTGTGGGATAAATGGAAGCGAAAGATTACTTTTGCAAGAAGTTACTGGCGTCACGAACTGTTTTTGAAGGCGACATCGCAAAGGGAGTCACTGCCCCAAAAGGGCGACACATCTTTCCGGTGATCTCACATGTTTTTCTTCGGAAACCGGCACGAAAAGTAAGCGCAGACACGCCCAGACAGCTGTGATGACATTTTCCGTTCTGTCTGCATACAAGATGTTGTTAGCAAAGACTTTTATGAAGGAATTTAAATCAGCTACGTTGAGTTCTGAGATCACTCTCCGTCTCCCACCATCCTCCCCTATCCTCACCACCTCCTGTTCCTTATGCACCCTTTTCTCTCTCTCTCTCTCTCTCTCTCTCTCTCTCTCTCTCTCTCTCTCTCTCTCTCTCTCTCTCTCTCTCTCTCTGTCCTTTATAACTCACCCCCTTCAAATGGGGTTGTGGCCTTTCTAAATATATTTTCGTTATCGTTATCGTTCGTTCTCTCTCTCTCTCTCTCTCTCTCTGTCTCTCTCTCTCTCTCTCTCTCTCTCTCTCTCTCTCTCTCTCTCTCTCTCTCTCTCTCTCTCTCTCTCTCTCTCTCTCTCTCTCTCTCAGCCTCTCCTCCTCCTCCTCCTCCACGTACGCCGGCTGATACTCCTGCGGACATCCCTGCATAGACAGGCAAGGATTAATCCCATCTACCCAGCAAAGGGAGTGGAGTTTTGTGTGTATGACCGTTTTTTTATCCCGCCATAAAGGCAGCCATACTCCAGCTTCGGGGAAGGTGCATGCTATGTGTAACGTGTCATCCATACCAACGGCCTAACTGGCCTTCTCTTCAAAAGGTTGGTGATGGGATTTTACCTGTGTGCAAGGTGTTATGCATGCGTTCACATATGGAACTTCGCTTTATAGTCTCATTCGGAGAACTGATTGGCAAATGGACTCAGAACCAATATAACACCGAGGGAAAAATCCCCCAGTACCGAAACGGCGCGGTGGAGATTCGAACCCGCAACCCCCAGGATCACCAAGATTACGAGTCCGGCGCTCTAACACTGAGCTATTCCGCCCCCTTTCTGTAAGCATGAAACGTAGCTATTCTAAAACTTTACAAGGGTGGAATTAAAGTACACTGTCATGCAAACATTGTAACAGAGTTACGAAATTTGACTGTGTTTGCGAATGTGTTAGTGCATCGTGTATGACAGACGCTTTCAGGGAATTATGGACAGAACCGAAATGCGGAATAGCTCACTTTTGGTAAATATTGTAGCCCCCAAGACTTATAAGCACGCTTACGTGGTATACATGCAGACGGACTAAATGAAGAACACAGAAATCTCAAACTGGTTCAGATCCGGTGGCTATCATTTCGTAACATTTGCATATTTTGTTCTTTGAACAAGACTATGTTATTTCACATGTGCACGCATAACACTTGCACAAGTGCAAAATTCTATCACAGACCTGCTTACCCTCAAATTGGTGTACTTTTTCACATGAATATGTGTATTTTGAACACACACACACACACACACACACACACGCGCGCGCGCGCGCGCGCGCGCGCGCGCGCGCGCGCGCACACACACACACATAACAGAGAGAGAGAGAGAGAGAGAGAGAGAGAGAGAGAGAGAGAGAGTGACACAGAGAGAGAGAGAGAGAGAGAGAGAGAGAGAGAGAGAGAGAGAGAGAGAGAGAGAGAGAGAGAGAGAGAGAGAGAGAGAGAGAGAGAGAGGTGTATTTCTGCTTCTTTTTGAAGCAGTTTTACAAACTACTAGAATCTGAGATATTATCAGTTCAGACACAATCTGCTTTTTAAAATACTAATAATGGTTTAGCTGTGCTGATTAAAAATGGCGCCGTGTACAAACGAGTATGCTTAGTCCCTATAAAACAGAGTCCGGTGGTTAGAATCCACAGATTCAGAATCCACGATTCAGAATTCACGCGATGTCCTATGTAGTGTACAAAACGAAACTTTGCTAAACTTTTTTGCTGAGCGTAGTTTTCATTAGAGAGGTGTATTGTCATATTCTGTGTAAATGGCCTACAGAATACGCCGAAAGCGTATGCACGAGCAGGTTTGCCATCACCAACTTTCAGAAGAGAAGGCCGGTCTGGTCATTAGTATGGATAACACGCCAAACATGGTATGCACCGAAAGAATTAAAACACAAATGAACAGTTTGAGTGACAGACCGTCTGAAGAATGTGGAAAACGACAGCAGCCAGGTCTTCAGTCGCCAGGTAGGCAGACTGTCGTGAAAACAAGAGTGTGGCTTGTAAAGCTTTTAGAGAGCCATGACAGTCAGTAACCGAGGACAGCAGCTATATGTTACTACCACAACCACCACCATCATCACCACCAACTCCACCGCCACCATTACCACCACCAACAATAATATATATTTTTCACTGTCAGTCTGAGGAATAATTATGTCCACATACTTTGTTGCACCATGGACATGGAGGCATGAACAGATCCATACATGACGAATTCTTCACCACTATCAATAAGGGCAGCTAGCGTCGCATTAACAAACACCAGCATCATATATGCCGGAACAAACGGAGTAAGGTGTTCAGCTGACCTTTATCAGACTGGCAGAAGAAGCCTCCAGAGAAAAGAGCAGACATGGGGGCACAAATTGTGGGACGTAATTTCCGCTCTGCCTGTTCCTGAGATGTCTTGATACATCATCCCAGTTTCTGTACGGTTTTGTTTCCGTCCGTCTGTCTGTCTCTCTGTACGCCCGTTTGTCTGTCTGTGTGTGTGTCTGTGTGTGTGTGTGTGTCTGTCTGTCTGTCTGTCTGTCTGTCTGTCTCTCTCTCTCTCTCTCTCTCTCTCTCTCTCTCTCTCTCTCTCTCTCTCTCGCACGCACGCACGCACGCACGCACGCGCGCACGCACACACACACCACACACACACACATATTCACAAACACAAAAACGCACGCATAAACCTACGCAAACACTCACACGCGCGTGTGCGCGCACACAAACACACACACACACACACACACACACACACACACACACACACGCACACACGCGCACATACGACGCGCGCGCGCACGCACACACACACCACGCACGCACGCACGCACACACGCACGCACGCACACACGCACACACGCACACACACACACACACACACACACGCATATATGTCGATTTGAGTAGGTCAAGGATATTAATATGGTAGCTTTCATTCTTTTAGAATCATATATTGATCGATCAGGCTCTTTATCACACAAGAAATAAAAACACCGTAAGAACAGAGACGGATGATTTCAAGCAAGAGCACTCAGTATTCTCTATCACAACTTACATACTTATTATTTCCAAAGCTTCGACAAAAGTATGTCTAGCGAAGAGACTGTTGCGTGAAACATGTATGTATGATGGGACGTGAATATAAAGGGGATATTGATCTAGTCCTAGACTCCACGCCTATGGTACTATTCACAAAAAAACAAGGAGACTAACTGCTCCACGTAGATATTCTAATGTAGACCAAATAGACATATATCCACAAAAAAAAAATCACAAAGCCTTAAAAAAAAAAAAAAAAAAAAAAAAAAAAAAAAAAACTTTCTTCCACACACAGCGTTGCCAGAGCCATAAACCATTCAATTAACGACAAAAAGTTTTTTTTTTTTTTTTTCATTCTTCTTCTGCCAGAGTCAGACAGATTTGTCGACTGATAAGACATTTTCAAGAGCAACAAAGGTGTCAGCGAAACAGCAGACATGTGATGGCGATTTGTAATAAGACCTCCCCTGCGTCACAAAGACAAATATCCAGGACATATGACAAAAGCATTGCGTTTTCTGGTTGACGCCTGATCTGAGAAAGATGTTCTCCATCTTGAACCACCATGCTGGAGCCTGGAACCGTTTAATTTACGACAAGAAGATCTTTGTCCCCTTTTTCTTTTTGCCAGCTCAACCGGATTCTTCGTCTAAAGTGACAACCAGCAAAAGGAACATTTCATCAAAAGCCTAGACACGTAAGGCAGCTTGGGAACAATTGCTGCTCTGTCTATCCTTAAGCTGTCGTCTCGTCTCGCCTAAGCCGAATTTTGCGGGATCTTACAGAATTCTGCAGCCAGTTCTGTGCACACCCCTGCTTTATATCTGTCCTGCACCACCCTCCCCAACAGCCGACTTTGCCGCTATCACTACGTTTCCTCTCTCCCCACTCCCTTCATCTCTCCACTCTTTTCCCCTCTCACTCTACTTCTTTTCACTCCTCTCTCTCCCTCTGACGTTGAGGACAGGATCCACTACAATACACATGATTATGGCGTGATGATGATGGCGATATGTGTCTTTGCATCATGGGCACAGGATTAAAAGAGGAATGAAAGAGTTTAGTAAGCCAAAAAAAAAAAAAAAAAAAAAAATCTTGAAAGAAGTTCAAGTGCTAATCTCATAAGGCCTGCCAAAGCCCACAAGACCTATAAAACCAGACATTATTTCTATAGCCTATACGGAATGTAATGGGATAGGAGAGAGAGAGAGAGAGAGAGAGAGAGAGAGAGAGAGAGAGAGAGAGAGAGAGAAGCATAGACAGAAGACAGAAAAGAGAGAGAGAGAAAAGGGTGAAGAGGGGAAAATGAGAAAGGGGGGGGGGGGGGAGGAGACATACAGACAGACAGATACATTTACAGACTGACGTACAGACAGACACAAACAGACCGACCGACAAAGACAGATACAGCGCGAGAGGTTTCAACCAATAGTCAATCCTATCTCTCAAGTCCTGCCATATATCTGAAAAAGTCCCTATTTTCTGGGGAAAAAAACCTGTCTGTTATCTGTTTTCCCAACTGCTACTGGCGTTGGCCCTGAACATCTGCCTGACTTTCCAAGGCGCCATGTCCTATCGCGTATTCACCATTCTTTTCCTAATAATTGCATTCTCCGTATTTCTTCGGTCAGAATAACCCCCCATTGCCTACAGCGTCTTTCATGTCAGGTTTCCACTATCTGAAAGCCCATTCCACTAGCCAATATTTGTTTTTAATTTTTTTGCTGAAAATTAATTTGTTCAAACAGTATTGGTCACCTTTTGCTAGCTAATATTTCCAAAGTTATTTTCAAAGTGAGCTGACTGCAGGCGGAACTTGAAACAATTTTTTAAAAGTAATTTTTAGTAACTCCTCCTATTAACACGGACAAAGAAGTAACAAAACAAAACGCGACGCGTTTGGACTTCTTAAGTCTTCTTAAACAGCAAACGAAGAACGAGGCATCAGTTATCTTCACGAAATCAGCGCAAGATGAGTGTCCAATGAAAATGTTTTTCTTCAGTTTACCGTTGTGGTCTACCTTCAAGTTAGACAGCAAAGACTATCAAGGACGAAGAAGAAAATGTAATAGTAAGCTACAGGTGCTTGGTGCTTCGTCAGGTTCTTTATCCTGATAAACATCCGAGACTTTGCACGGCACAGGTCAGATAAACATGCCTGGGTCTTAAATGCTTTGTAAAAGTGTAAAACATAAGACGTTATTAGAGAGAGAGAGAGAGAGAGAGAGAGAGAGAGAGAGAGAGAGAGAGAGAGAGAGAGAGAGCCGTCCCTTACACAAACGATGTCGACTCTAACCTCAAGAAACGCTCACTCCTCGTCAGCAAACACGCACCAATGGACAGCCTCGCTGCTGAGATCTTGCAGGAAACCTTTCTCTAGTGAAGTGGGCGTGCCTCTCTTGAATGGTAGAAATATGACATAAAAGAGCTGGAATACAGACAGGCCATAGGAGAAAAGAGAGAGAGAGAGAGAACAAAACAAAGAGAGAGAGCAGAAATGAGAGATTAGACGCTGTAACATAACAGACAGAAGACGATAGACAGTCTAAACAGAGTCCAGGCAGAGTGAGACTGACAGAGAGACAGAGATCCTTTTTGTACCAAGTAAATAACAAACGTAAACAAGTGGGTAGTCTTGCTCAGACAGAGACAAAGACAAGTAAAAGAGCTCCCATAAGAAAAAACAGATGCTGAGAGAGCTGACACAGCCTTTTAAACTTGAGAGAGAGAGACAAAGACGAGAGATCTAAGTGGAGAGAGAGAGAGAGAGAGTAATGACTTTGGCAGAAGACTTAGGGGGGGGGGGGGGGGGGGGGGGGGGGGGGGGGGGGGGGACAGAGACAGGAGGTTGAAGATGTAAAAACTGGGGACATGAACAGAAAACATGAAAACTCTTCTGATGCACAAGGGAACCATCGCGTCTCGTGTAAACAGCAGAAATACATTACAATTTCTTTTTAGTAAAACTAAATAAAACAAACGGAAAATCATCAAATAAACGGCTGGCGCTGCCACATCCCGTGTCTCTATTTAGCCGGGAGCGCAGATACAGCCAGCCGTGGTCTCCCTGATGAGTTTCCGACCCAGCGGACGAAAGGCCTCGGAGCAGGAAAATGCCAAAAGGTTTTAAAAAGGACTGTCGATGGTTCCAGCAAAATATTTTCTTAAATGTCCCCGTTTTTCATCTTCACCCTCCTGCACCCCCCCCCCCCCCCCCCCCCCCCCCCCCCCCCCCTTAAGTTCAAAGTTCTGCCAAGTCATCGATGACAATTTAGTTGTTGGCCTGCGCTTGTTTTTCCCCCACTAACAGCTCGTCTTTGTGTTTCACCTGACCTATTCAAGTTTAGTAGTCCTGTCCATTATTGTAAAAGTTTCTGTGTTAGGTTTTCTTATTACTATCAGACTACCCCACTGGTTTACTGCTCTCTTTCCACCCTGCCTCATTTTTCATTACCAAGACTATGAAATAACAGATAGGTGGTATTTTTTTTTTCTCACCTTTGCCGTTGAATTTTAGTTTGTTTTAATCCTGTTTTGGTTTGAATTAGAAGGCAGATACCACTTTTTTTTCTTGTTTCTATTTTCTTTTTAAGACGAGTTGTAAAATGAACTAGCATTCTTATCATGCTGATTACAGGATTCAATTTTGCATGCTTTTCTAACCGCAAAATGTGTTGGTCTAAACAGAGCCTCTGATAGATGGATACTTTCTAGGTGGAATACTACAGTTTATACAAGGCAGTAGCCGTATCTGCTTAGAAAGAAGCATGCAGGGCTTGCTTGGAGCTGTTAACACTTCGAAAAAATCTCTCTCTCTCTCTCTCCTCTCTCTCTCTCTCTCTCTCACACTCTCTCCTCTCGCTCTCTCTCCTCCTCCCTCTCTCTCTCTGTTTAACACACACACACACACACACACACACACACACACACACACACACACAGAACACACGTCACGCGCACATACACGCACGCACGCACATGTCAAATTACAAGCCAAATTAATAAGAAAAACAGGCAGTATACAAGAATGCATCTCACAATCTCAACACTTCGCTCCACATCTAGACACACTTCCACCCACCCACATCTAGACACACTACCACCCATCTTCGCTTTGTCACACTCCCTCTCCATGCATCACCCATCCATCCATCAAAAAAAAAAGATGAGTACTAGATGGATAAATACAGACATCTATACACAGAAACTCTCCTGAAAACAGCATTGACACATATTTCTAGATATCCATCTGACGAGAAAAGATACGTGCGTGAAAAGGTAAAAAGCCTTTCCTCCCCCCCCCCCCCCCCCCAAGATGGAGAAAATAACAAAAGTAAGAGATGCATAAAAGTGAGAATCTGAGAAAGAAAGACAGGGCAGGGGCGTGGCGGGGGGGGGGGGGGGGGGGGGGGGGGGGGGGGGGGGGGGGGGGGGGGGGGGGGGGTAGCGGGGGGGGTAGCGGGGAGTATTGTCAGTGAGGGTAGCAAAAAAAAGAATGCATTTCTTGCACAGAATTTACAGACGATAGCAATAGATCTACGGTTCAAGGTACAAAGAAGAAACAGCCGCGCCCATGGCAGTTACGAAGGCCTTGTAGAAACACAAACATAGGCCCTACATGCAGAGAGAAGGAACAGCAGGCGGTACGGAAGGGAAAAGGAATTAAGAGGACGAGGATTTACAACATTCACGAGTCATCACAGGGCCCTCGCCAGCAGACGGATTCTACAATTCATCCCCATCCAACACCGTCTGTTGGGTATAAAAGGAAGCGAAAGATTACTTTTGCAACAAGTTACTGGCGCCACGAACTATTTTTCATAGGCGACATCGCCAGGGAGTAACTGCCCCCGAAAGGGTGATAGATTCTTCCGTTGATCCCACCTTCGTAACGGGATGGAATGTAAGGACAGACATGCTAGACAGTTGTTGACAAAATTTCCGTTCTGTCTGCATACAAGATGTTCTTCTTGAAGAGTTTCGTGAAGACACTTGAATCAGCTACAAGAGTTCTGCCACCACGCCCCATCTCCCCGCCAAACCTTCCCTATCCCCATCACCATCATTCTTTGTGCACCCTTTCTCTCTCTCTCTTTGTCTCTGTCTTTCTTCTTTCTTTTTTTTAGCGCGGAGGTTGGCTGGTGCTCTATTCTAAAGCTCTACATCGGCGATATTCAAGTGTCCTGCGAAGCAAAAAACTGGGGGAGAGACATAAGATTGGAGAGAGGGGCTGCGTGTTGGCGCAACATGTATATCACAGAACAGATGCATACAGTATACCCATGGACAAAATCGCAACGGAGAATAACTCACTTTCTGTGGACAATCTAGCCCCATGACTTAAAATTACGCTCATGTATGGAGACAAATCTAGACTGTCAGTATGGGACAAATGTTCACGTAACTTTGTTGCACTATAGATATAAAGTAATGAACACATTTATTTGTGGCAGATCAGTGAGAGAATGTTTCATCGCTAGCAACAAGAGCGGCTACTGTCTCATTAACAACACGGGCATCATAAGCCAGAACAAACGGAGTGAGGTGTTCAGCTGACCTTTATCAGACTGGCAGGAGAAGCCTCCAGAGAAAAGAGCCGACACGAGGGCACAAATTGTGGCGACGTAATTTCCGCTCTGCCTGCTTCTGAGATGTCTTGATACATCATTCCTGTTTCTGTACGGCTTTCTTTCTCCTATGGCTCTCCTATGGCATTCCCCGGTACCCTCTATCGTCGTCTGTCTGTCTGTCTTTCTGTCTGTCTGTCTCTCTCTCTCTCTCTCTCTCTCTCTCTCTCTCTCTCTCTCTCTCTCTCTCTCTCTCTCCCACACACACACATACACACACACACGCACGCACGCACACACACACACACACACACACACACACACACCACACACACACACACACACGCGCATGCATGCACGCACAATCATACATAATATACTCACACAAGAATTCTCTGTTTGAGTATGTCAATGATATTAACACTGTGCTTTTCATTTTGGTAGGATCATGTATCAGTCGATCAAGCTCCTTTGTACACAATCTATGAAGACGCTGTGAGAGCACTGACGGATGTTTTCAGTCAATCATATCACTCACACTAATTTCTTGCACAGTTCACATTCCAAGTGCGGGAAAGTCTATGTCTAGCGATGGGGCTGAATTCTGAAACATGTATATTGCATAATTGACTTGAATCTAGGGGATGTTGATTTATCCCGAGACTTTTTAACTGTGATACTAGTCTCGACGACATAAACATGTTGATCTGGACCAATCACGATAGGCAGATGTCCATAACATATGAAAAAGCCTTTTTAGGAGTGAGGCTTGATCTACGAAAGATACTGTCTGTCTTGAACAGCCTTGTCCGCTTCATGAACCATTTAATTAACAACAATAAGATTTTTCTTTTTCCGTTGCCAGAATCAGACAGGTTCTTCAATTGATGTGACATTTTCACGACTATCAAAAGAAAAAAAAGAAAAAGAAAAAGAAAGAAAGAAAAAAAAGAAAGAAAAGAAAAGGTCTCCATCAAATCAAGCCCAGACACGTGGGGCACAGCTTGCAACAAAATAAGCGCTCTGTCTGCCCTCAAACCGACGTCTCATCTGGTCCACGGGTTTGAGCGTACGCTTTCAGATCGCAGATCTGCATTTAATTCCGTGCATATTCCTGTTCAAACCCCCCCCCCCCTCTCTCTCTCTCTCTCTCTCTCTCTCTCTCTCCTCTCTCTCCAACCCATATGTCACTGCTCTCACCACATCTCTCTATCACCATCCTCTTCATCTCCCCATCCTCTCCCAGTCACTCTCCTTCCCTCTTTCACTCCTCTCTCTCCCTCTGAGGTTGCGGATGGGGATGGGGTCCACCACAATACATCCATGCACACTTGCTCATGAGGTGGTGAGCATGGTGGTACGTGCTTTTGAAGCAGGTGACATGGATAAAAGAAGAATACAACAGTAGAGAGAGGCAGAAAATTCTGGGAAAAAGTAAACTTCAAATGCGAACTAAGCAGCCTACCTAAAGCCAGCAATGCGTAGAAAAGGAAAAAACAATGGGCTAAAGGTAATGTAAGAGGATAAAAACAAACACACACACACACACACACACACACACACACACACACACACACACACACACACACACAGATAGAGTCAGACATACAGACAGACAGATCGACAGAGGAACGGACGGACGGATGAACAGGCAGACAGAGACAGAGATACAGATAGGGGTTTCAATTGATAGTCAAACACAACTGTCACATCTTGCCACGTGTCTGAAATGTCCTGATCCTCTACAAACTGTTATTTGTTTCCCATCTGCTACTGGCGTTGGG
>JADBJO010005554.1:105000-128659 GCA_016801955.1 Conus betulinus
CAATCTCCCAACCCCCTCCCAGTCTCTCTTCCATCAAAGTGATCCAGTCTCCAGAGTCTCCCAGTCTCCTAAGCTCCGTAGCCTCCAAGTCTCCGAACCCCCATAGTCACCCAGCATCCGTAGTCGCCCATAGTCACCCAGCATCCATAGCGCCCCATAGTCACCCAGCATCCATAGTCCCCCATAGTCACCCAGCATCCATAGTCCTCCAGTGTTCCAAACTCCATTGACCCCGAACCCCCAAACTCTGCTAGTCTCTCAGCCTTCACAGTCATCTAATCTCTCAACTTTCATACACTTCCAGTGATCCAGTCTTTCAGCGTCCATGGTCTCCCAGTCTCCTAAACCATTATAGACTACCAATTTCTCAAAAATCCAAACTCTCTCAGTATCACGGCCTACATAGTTCATTGTACTACTAGCAACCCACTTTCTATCATCTTCCAGTCTCTCAGCCTCCATGGTATCCCAGTCTCCCAAATCACATAATCTACCAATTGCCTAACCTCCATACTTTCCCAAATCCAACGTATATAGTTCCCCTATCTCTTAGCCTCCATGGTATCTCAGTCTCCCAAATCACGTAGTCTACCAATTTTCAACCTCCATATTCCCCAATATCCCAACCTATATAGCGTCCCTATCTTTATCGGTCTCCCGGTCGTCTCCCAATCCGTGTTGTCTCCCAGTCTCCCATCCCCATAGTCTGCCAGTCTCCTGCACTCCATGGTCTCCCATTTCTCTACACCCCATGGTCCTTCCAGCACATAATTTCCACTGGATCTCACACCATCCGCGCAGACGCTATAGTCGCTGGATATTGACAGAGAGTGGCAGCAGTTGTAGTGGTAGGAATAGTCGTCCTAGCAGAAACAGCTTTACTGCTTAAAGCAACAACTCTTGCATCAACTACACGAGTAACGGCAGCGACAGCAGAAGGAGCAGTCTAAATAGTGTCAGCATTTATAGTCACTGGGGAAGCAGTAGCACCTAGTCGATGAACAAGCAGTAGTAGTGGTAATGGCCATAGTGGTACAAAGAAAGCAGACGAGGGAAACGCGCGGATCAGCTCCCATGGTATCAAGTCAACAACAGACGGTGAGGCAGCAAAAATAGTATGTGGCGCCTACGTCCCAGCAGCCAACAAAGTTAGCGCCCCGTCTGGGTACTGTGCTAATCCATGGAAATCCATTGAGTCTCCACGCTTCCTCCATCTGTGTGCGTATCAGTATATGCATACATGTCAGCAGGTGACGGCACCCATCAGCAGCAGCAGCAGCAGCAGCAGCAGTGGATCTATTTAAGTAATATTCGAAGCAGCAGCACTATCAAAAGCACCACCCACAGCAACAACAACAGCGACAACACTGGCAGCAGCAGAAGTACAACTAGTAGCAGCAAGTCAATTTTAAAAAAAAAAGCTAAACAAAGTGGAAAGTAACGCGCAATGCAAAGCAAACACGTGAAAGTTCAGCACATATACCTTATGCAGAGATAACAAATTCACGCATAACAATGCAGAAAATACACAAACAATACTCCCCCTTATGACTGTCAGTAAGTGAAGAACAATGTCGAAATACGTAAGTGAGAAGTGTGAACAGGAGCAGGGAATAAAAGAGACAAAGAGAAGGGGGGGGGGGGGGGGGCACAAGGGTGAGAGGGGTGGTGTAGGGTTGGGCAGTAGAGGGGAAAAGATGGAAATGCATGGTAAAAAAAAATGAGCTGCATCTGTTGAACCAAAATGGTTAAGACTATGATGTGGACAACAGGGATACATTCACAGAATGGATTTAAAGGTATGTTGACATGAAGGGGGAGGATGAGTCAGCCGCCTATAACAGCCAACCAAGATCTGACCCACAGCAGCTCGCACCGGTGAAATGGCTTCCTGCAAGTGATCCAGCTAAATCCTTCGCAAGATTTACAAGCCAGATTATTCTCGGTCTTGATTAAAAATAATCATTCAAAAAAAAAAAAAAAAAAAAAAAAAAAAAACGCACACACTGACCCAAGTTGGTGGATTTCACACCAAAATTTCTTCTTTTTAAAAAAAAAAAGTTTTTGTTTTGAAACATTTTTTATTTGCCTTTGTTGTTATCACATAGACAAAAGCATGCAGCAGGATTAAGAATCAGAAAAATAGGTATAACGCAAGCCAAAAATAAATACTTAGATAAATAAGTAAATAAACAAACACAAAATAGGGCAGAACCTCAGCATGGGATCATATATGTATATAAAGCAGGGTTACGTGGTGACATACAAAACACCGTACAATGCATTGTACTTTAGGCAAGGTACTTGTCTGTAGTGTCAGCATGGTTTCAGGAGGGAAAATGAGTGAAAAACAAACAGAGGCGGAAACAGACATTGGTAAAGACAAAGAAATAGCACATGCAAAGACAGATAGGAGTGCGGGCGTGATGAATTTCTAAACACGAAACCAGACTACTGTCATAATGTCAAACTACTCACTCCCTACCACCTACCATCGCCGTGAAAACACAGTGGAAATCACAAAGCAGCTTCAACTGTGACACTACCAACCTGATCCATGTCACCCATTGATTTTCGTATTTTAAACTGTGTATTGGAGAAACCGATTGCGCCCTCAATATCAGATTTAAGGAACACTTTGCTTACCAGAACACGTGGGAAAAACCTAAAGCCAACGATTTCAGCCTACCGTACCACTCACCGCAAAATGTCAGGGTGAAAGGCTTGTGACACGCGTTCTACTGATTCTCGAGATAGAAAGGGTTGGGAATATTGTCTCTTTGAGAGTAAGGACGAAAAAAACATCACTGGAATGAATTCGAATACATAAACACACCCCTTATCTACATCCTAGCCCAGGAAGTGGGGTGACTGCAGGCGAATATTAAAACGAAGGGAGCTAAAGAAAATTACTAGAACGCCAAATGAGTGGAACAAACAAGTTTTAAAACTGGTATAACGCATTTTGATCTATTGTCATCTTCAGGCAGCACAAACAACATTCAAAACATTGAAAACAAAGAATGAAAAATCTGTTTCTCTCTTCGATCTCAGTGCAGAACGTGGTCTTGAGTGACAAAAAATAAAAAACAAACAAACCAAAATATACCCAACTAGTTTTATCTAGTTCCTATAACCTTAGTTTTACCCAAGACTCCATTCCCCACTGAGATCAAAGAGATAAGTGTTTGGAACCTTATCTGTTCGCCCTGAACTTAACCAATATTCGAAACGTGCGGTGTGTATTTTGTAACTTGATTCGATTCGTTTGACGGTCCCGTAATTCTACTTTTGCTCTCGCCCGGGAATCCAATAGCGTCACTCAGGACCCCCTTTGACCACTGAACCCTAGCACCTTCATCACTGTGCTTCACATGACTGTGCCCATTTCAAGTCGGGAACCGGAGGGCGGTGTGTTTCGGTAATGATGGTGGGATGTAGTGGGTGAACGGTAAATGTTAACCAAACATATCTAGCTTCACCCTCAGAATGTCATTACCCCAGAGTCTGGATTTCCCCCTTTCCAGTAAGGCTGAAAAATACGCTGGTTCGTTACCGTGCGAATCTGACTCCTAGAAAGCCTCCCACACCCCACCCCACCTCCTTGCTTTAGCGCTGAAAACAGGCTAGCTTTTGATCGAGCGGGTCTGAGTCCCTTTGTTCGGCGGCTCTTATAAAGTCATAACCCCACCCTTCAGACTGAGGATAGACAGACGAATCCGGATTCCAGCACCCCAGCATCAGTTCACCACGTGGTTTTATGAGGATGGCTGATGCATTAGTTGTTCGGGGACGGACGATAGATAGATTTTACGGAAAGCTCCTATAATTTGTGATGTACTTTTGCGATAATCGTTTTTTTTTTTTTCGCGACACTCTCTCTCTCTCTCACTCTCTCTCTCTCTCTCTCTCTCTCTCTCTCTCTCTCTCTCTCTCTCTCTCTGCTCTCTCGCTCTCTCTCTCTCTCAATTGTACTTTCTCTCTCTCCTCTCTCTCTCTCTCTCTCTCTCTCTCTCTCTCTCTCTCTCTCTCTCTCTCTCTCTCTCTCTCTCTCTCTATGTCCACCAACCCTCCTCCCTGTGTCTGTTTTCTTTTATGTCTCCCCCCCCCCCCCCCCCCCTGTTCTTCCTCTCTCTCTCTCCCTTTCTCCTTCCTTCGTTTCATCTGTCTCATTTTCTCTTCTTGCTTAATTCATCTTTCCTCTGGATGTCCTCTCCTATACGTTTTATATAGAAGCTGCTTCACCTACTTTTCGAAGTAGTATACTCTGAATTATATTTTATACCTGTATCTATTACTTCAAGCGAGCTGTCATACCGTTCTCTCTCTCTCTCTATCTCTCTCTCTCTCTCTCTCTGGTAATAGCAAAAGTATTAGTAGTACTAGTAGCAGCAATTACAACAGTAGCAGCACTTGTGCAGTGCGTTTCTAAGGTAGCAGTCACATCAGCAGTGGATATAGTTTTTAGAAGCATGAGATGTGACAACAATGTCGTTGTCGTCAAAAGTCGTTTTCGACGTCGTGTTTGTCGAAATAATAGTAGTAAAAGAGGAAGTTGATGTGGTAGTGGTAGTAACAGTAGCAATGGTGGCGGTGGTGGTGGTGATGGTGATGATGGCGGTGGAAGAAGTAGTACTAGAAGTGGTAGTAGCAGCAGCAGCAGCAGTAGCAGCAGCAGTAGTAGTAGTAGTAGTAGTATAGTAGTAGTAGTAATCGTGGTAGAAGCAGGATAACAAACAATTGCCGCGGCGGTGATAGCTGTAATACTAATACAGTAGTAGTAGTAGTAGTAGTAGTAGTAGTAGTAGTAGTGCAGCAGCAGCAGCAGCAGCAGTAGCAGTAACGACAGTAGTAGCAGTGTTGGTGGTAGCAGTAACGGTACTAGAAGTAGCAGCAGCAGTACTGATAGTGTTCCTAGTGGTAGTATAGTAGCAGCAGCAGCAGCAGCATTAGTATGATAGAAGTAGTAGTCGTAGTAGTAGTAGTAGTAGTAGTAGTAGTAGTAGTAGTAGTAGCATCCGATGTTGAAGTTGTATGAAGAGATTAACAAGTTTCATGCCAGTCCTGGTACGAAATGGGACGGCAGTCCTAGCAGTGAGCAGCAGACACAGCATAGTATTGAGTTAACAGAGGATGATAGGGGGAGCCGAGTACTGTGTGTGCGGCGGACACGAGCCGACGAAGAACGAAGTTAGCGCTGTCTGAGTGCTGGCCCCGATCCATCGTCTTTATTGTCACCTTTTTCCTCCTGCTGTTCTCCTCCTGCTGTTCTCTCTCTCTCTCTCTCTCTCCTCTCTTCTCTCTCTCTCTCTCCTCTCTCTCTCCTCCATCTCTCTCTCTCTCTCTCTCTCTGTGCGTGCAGGCATGCGTGCGTGCGTGCGTGCGTGCGCGCGCTGCAAGCGCGCGCGCGCGTTGGTGTGTGTGTGTGGTGTGCACGCGTGTGTTGTATGTGTGTGTTTGTGCATGGATAGTTGTTTGAGCATGTATATACATACTTGTACATATACTGTTACAATACACTTATTCACACACACACACACACACACACACACACACACACACACACACACACACCCACACACACACACACACATACACCACCACACACCTACACACGACAGACTTACAGAGAGAGATAGAGAGAGAGAGAGAGAGAGAGAGAGAGGAGAGAGAGAGAGTAGCGAGATGTTTTGTCGAAGCTTATCAATACTCATTTCACTGCGAACAGCCTGCTGCGATATTACCTTCTGTCCTTCAATGCGTCCCCACCCCCCCCCCCCACCCATTCCCCCCCCCCCCCCCCCCCCCTCCTCCTTTCGTGTCATTCACTTCCCCCCTATGCTACAAACCCTGTTCAGTTTCAAAATATAGCTATGTTTACACAACGCGTTCATACCAAAAAACTGCCAAAAAAACAGGAATCTTATCTTCCCGCTTCCTCCCCTCCCTGCTGCCCAAATTTGGGCTGAATTAAACATTACCACCAGTCAATGAATACTAAATATCTAATCCTTGAACCGTGAAGAAAACGAACTTCCCATGGTGGTTCTCATATTCTCTCGGCACGTGGGCTACGACAAACACAAATATACGGGAGAGAGAGAGAGAGAGAGAGAGAGAGAGAGAGAGAGACGAGAGAAGTGAGAGAGAGAGAGAGAGAGAACTATCCCCTTGACAGCCTGTATCTAATATCGGCATTTTGAAAACGGAGGCCCAAACAAAACATGGAATGTGTTTTTCTTGCTCCTCGGTGTGACAAGTCCGCATTTCTCTTGCTGGCCAGGAATGTCCCGACGTGGGCAGTTAATATAACGTAATCACATCGACTCATGGGATGGGTCCAGCTTCCGATAGTTCCTCTATAGGTGGTCGATCATTTTTTTTGTATGTCTAATAATACGGCTCGGAGGTACAGAGAGAGAGAGAGAAGAGAGAGAGAGAGAGAGAGGAGAGAGCGGAGAGATAGAGAGAAGCGAGAGAGAGGAGAGAGAGGTAGAGAGAGAGAGAGATACACCAGACATAACAGACAGACAGCGACAGAGAAGGCAAGCGAGACAGAGACAGAAGCAGAGAGCGAGAGAAGAGACACAGAAAGACAGATTCCACATAGACAGACAGGGTGGTGTTTGTAAGAGAGAGCGAGAGAGAGATTGAGGAGAGAGAGAGAGCGAGAGCGAGAGATAGGGACTAGAGCGAGAGAGAGAGAGAGAGATGAGAGAGAGAGAGAAGCACGGACGGAAACCATTCAGTGAGCAGGAAAGACCAGAAAGCGAAACAAGACAGCAACAGCGAACAAACGGAATTAGTCGCAAAGCAAAATTCATTATCCCAGAAAAACAAACAAATAACAGATAAGCCGCATATTTCCCAGTACATTCGGCAAGTTGTTCCCTCAAGATGTTGAATGCTGTAAAACACTCATGGGGAAAATTGTAAAAGCATGTCCTAAATCACTTGATATGGACGATTGATATAAGCTCTCGTCTAAACCAAGACAAAAAAGGCACAGCTAGATACGGACTAAAAACAAGTGTGTGTGGTGTGTGTGTGTGTGTGTGGGTGTGTGTGTGTGTGTGTGTGTGTGTGTGTGTGTGGTGTGTGCGTGTCTCTCTCTCTCTCTCTCTCTCTCTCTCTTCTCTCTCTCATATCTCTCTCGTCTCTCTCTACCACACAACACACACACACACCACACACACACACACACACACACACACAACACACCCACACACGCACGCACGCACCCACGCCCGCACGTACGCATGCGCGCACGCTCGTACACACACCACACACACACACACACACACACACACACACACACCACACACACATGACACACGTATGATTGTCCCGTTTCTCTTCTGCGTTTCTGCAATCAATAACTTTCTATCTAAATACATTCGTCAATATTGAAACAGAGTACATACCCTGCTTATCCCAAACATGAGAAAATCCAAAGCTGTCTACAGTCAAAGAACCTTTGTGAGGCCCACGCGTGCTTCCTTTTTTTTTTTTTTTTTTTTTCTATCAACATAACACAAACATTCTCTATGCCATATTTTGTCATCTGTGACCCGATGCGATCCTGCATGCAAACTGTTTAGTTAAGCCTGCAGCCTTGTTGTTATTTCCGACAACGATAACGAAAAATATTATGTGCACATGGGGGAAAAAGAAAAAAAAAAAAAAAAAAAAAAAAAAAAAAAAAAAAGCTCAAAATCAGAAGAAAATCTGAAACCATGTTTTGTATTTTCTGTTGTTTTTTAAAGTAAGTTTATCGATTAAAAAAAAAAAAAATGGACTGCACCAAAAAATAGATCAAGTTGCAAAGTGAGGCGCCTGCAAGCGGAAACCTAAACAAATTTTGAATTTTAAAGTTAGCACGCCGCCAAGAAAAAACGTGGACAAACGAATCACAAGACAAAAAACACGACGCATTCGACCTCCTAGGTCTTCTTCTGGCAAGATATAACACAATCAGGACAACGAAAATGAACAAGCAATCATTTATTTTCATTCACTTCAGCGCAAGGCAGGCGTCGGATGAAAAAGATGCCTATCGTGCTGGTAACTTGGGTGGCACTGGCAGCAAAGGCGCTAGGCCTAACATTAATAGTAAAAAAAGCTTCGCTTTGCAACTACATCTAACTTTGATCCCTACTGACTGCTACCCTTCGTTGTTTTGCATTTCTGTTGACGTCATCAACGTGTGCACTTGTGATCGCTGTATACTTCTTTTCTTTCATCATGTATACTATTTTTCATTGATCCGTATTTCACGTCCGTTTTTAGGACAGCCTCGTTTTCAGTCAACGCCTATCTTGCGCTGATGTGGATGAAGATAAGTGATTGCTCGTTTGTTTTCGTTTGTCCTGATTGTGCTGTATTTCCCTGAAGAAGACCTAAGAGACCAGCAATCTGTTACCACCTTTGGACGAGCAAAAATATGTAAAGTCTGCGTTATTTTCGTTTTCTCTCTTAAATAATGTTGTACACAATTCTTTTGCAAATATTTAGCTTGCTCCTTATCCCACGCTTGTGAAGTAGTGGATTCATAACTTTTTTTTTTTTATTTCGAATCGACAGCTTTTTTTTTCAAAATCTATGCAAAGCAACATACAACTTTCGATTATTTACCGACTGCGTTTTTTAAACTGTGTTCTGGAAAAAAAATAAACAGAAGATCGATTCGTGAAGATCTTATTTAAATCCAGCTTAGAATTCACCAGCGAGTTAAATTTCTTCTATCCATTTTTGTATTAGGCTAATGAGTAAACTAGAAGTCTTACTGAATTATATACATGCATGTGTGTGCGTATGTGTGTGTGTGTGTGTGTGTGTGTGTGTGTGTGTGTGTGTGTGTGTGGAGAGAGAGAGAGAGAGAGAGAGAGAGAGAGAGAGAGAGAGAAGAGAGAAAGAGAAGAGAGAGAGAGTGTGTGTGTGTGTGTGTGTGGTGTGTGTTTAGTTTGTATAATTGTGAGTTAGGTTCGATATTTCTTTATTGTTCCTTTCGATTTATTGTTTCGCTTTATTCTACTTTTGATTGTCCAGAGCGCTGGATAAAGAGAAACACACCATGTATGCTGATCTCATTACCCTTTTGGAATGTTACTTTTCTGTTCTCTACCCCCCACCCCCTCCACTGTCTCTCTCTCTCTCTCTGGCCTCTCCCTGTCTCTCTCTTTGCCTCTGTCTCTGTCTGTCTCTCTCTCTCTCTCTGACAGTCTGTCTGTCTGTCTGTCTGTCTGTCTGTCTCTCTCTCTCTCTCTCTCCTCTCTCTCTCCTCTCTCTCTCTCTCTCTCTTTCTCTCTATCTTCTCTCTGTATAAAAACACACGTCCGTTTTACCACACACTGAATCAAGTTCAGAGGCATCGTTGATCTCTCAACTTACGAAGTTTCACTACTGTGGAAGCCAGAGAACCATGAGCAAGCGCGTCGGGGTACAGACCACTAGTCAAACCATGTTGGCTGGCTTTCTTTAGGATACCCACAGAGGGCCCTGCTGTGAATTCATCATGTCGTGCTTGTTTAAAATAGATTTTGTAAATTTTTCTATTTCAATCAATTCATTATTGTCCTGTTTTTTTTTGTTTATGTTCAGTGTGTGGTGTGTGTGTGTGTGTGTGTGTGGTGTGTGTGTGTGTGTGTGTGTGTGTGTGGTGTGTGTGTGTGTGTGTGTGTGTGTGTGTGCGTTGTGTGTGTGTGTGTGTGTGTGTGTTTGTGTGTGTGTGTGTTGATAGATGAGAGAGGAGAGAGAGAGAGAGAGAGAGAAGAGAGAGTTTGACAGCCTGGGTCTCTTCTCCCCTCTCTCTTCTCTCTCTCTCTCTCTCTCTCTCTCTCTCTCTCTCTCTCTCTCTCTCCTCTCTCGTCTGTCTGTCGGTCTGTCTGTCTCTCCCTCTAAACTTAGGGAGGGTCATCATAAACCGGTACACTAAAAGACATTCAACAGTTTTGAAAATTGTTCTGTCCTACATTTTCAGGGACCTCTGCTAGAACCATCTGAATATGAGCATTCAAAGGATAAACAATAAGATAGCGGTGGGTGCAGTTATTCATATATTCTGAAATGAATTGTGATCCCCCAAACCTCATTATTGTCGTATTCCTCCCACTGTGTGCGCCATCATTTCATTTCGAGGTGAGGAGAGCGAGCGAGATGAGAGAGAGAGAGAGCGACGAGAGAGGAGAGAGAGATAGAGAGACGAGAGAGAGAGGAGGGGGAGAGGGGGAGGGGGCGTGGATGCAAGGGGAAGGAGGGGAGAAAAAAAGACCAGGTTGTCAAAAAAAGAAACTTACATAAATTTAGGATGATGATTTGGTTGAGAGACAGACACTTGGCACACTTTGACACTTTGATATTTTACTGTCATTACCAAAGATGACTTTTGACAAAGGGGGGAGAGGGAGGCTGACAGAACAATAACATTTCCTCTCTTGCTTTTCTGCAAACAAATAATACACATTCATTCTCAGTGTGTATCAAATCAAAGGTTACAAAAACAAATAAAATTGTAACATTTCCTCGTGTCATCACCCACAGGAGTAATGCAGAAAAGGTTTGAAAAAAATCGCGAAACTGACTCTCGACCATCCACTGAATCAGCTGATAACACTGTACATTACTGATCTCTTCCACATGCGATGAATGATATTATTCATTCATATATCTGTGATAGTGCATTATCTTAAATTTCACTATCTTTCATCTGTCTGATTTTCAATGCTTCCGCGATGAATTTCACAAACTGATTTAATTACAAGTTCATCATCTGATGACAACACGACAGCAATATCTTGTCTTTTCGCTACATCTAACTGGAAAAAATGAACAATTTGTTAGCACTTTATTATAAGCAGTACAATGGAACAGAAAGTGTTCTTCGTCGTCAATAATGTGTCTAGATGCAAGACAAGGAGATTCTGTGGGTGTTTCACATTCAAACCATCTTTTGTTCGGGTTAAACGCCTAAAGTTCTTAACCTGAATTTTGCGTAATTAATTCTGTGTGGCATTTGTCTGTTATAACAATAAGAAAACTTTTCAGAATTAAAACACACATTTTTAAATGAGAAAAAAAAGACAGCAATATGTTTCTTTACTTTCCATATCTGAGTGCCAATCTGTTTAAAAGAACAAATAAGCCTGTTTTTAAATTCCGCGATAAACTGTAGCTCATTTCCTACTTCCTGCGTCATCCACACATTCCAAAAACCCTGTTCTGAAAGGACTTTCTTTACTTTATGAGCCCAGTTTTTGTACCTTTTTTCCAGTTCTAAAAGCATCACATCATAGGCTTGCCTGCTCAAAACGGGACTGGGGTAGATTCAAGATCTTCAACAGTACTTAATACCTTTTTACAAATGTACTTATATACAAAGGGTATCTGTCCATCTCTCCATGATAAACAGTGTTGGATGATGAATAGGTACTTGAAGGAAACGCTTCATAGCATACGTATGCATTTTTTTTCCATCTGTGAATTTTCATGTAAGCCCCACATTTCAGCTGCATATGTAAGAAGAGGTTTTATCTGTGCATCAAACATTTTCCAAAAAATATACCACAGTCTGTACAATTCAGTTTTCTTAGGGATTTCAGAATTTTAATAGTACCTTTTTTTCCATTTTCTGAGAGATTCTTCCCATGCATAACGGAAAGTTAATTTTGTTGAAAATATCATTCCTAGATATTTATATGAATTAACTACTTGAACAACTGCATTTCCAATAAGACCATTTTTTCATGCACTGATAGGTGGCCCACCCATTCTAAAAAGACCACACTATTCGTCTTATCCAAGTTAACTGATAAACATAAGCGATCCGCTTTCTTCTTTCAATACATTTAGTTGTTTTTTGCAAACCTACAACTGTTCCGGACAGAAGAACAACATCGTCAGCATACAGTAATGAAACTAATTCAACCGCTCCAGGTAATTCTGGATACCATGTTTTCCTTTGCGGGACAATTCCACAGCCAGTTCGTTTTATATATATATATATATATATATATATATCTATATATATATATATATATATATATATATATATATATAAACAACTGTGGACTCAACAAGCATGCTTGTTTTACTCCATTCGGACAATCAAAAGAATCTGAATACTCACTCTTCACACGCACACATTCAAGCCCTGAGTTGAAGACACCTCCAATAGCCATGCACAATTTACTATTAACACCACTTTTACGGAGTACATTCCATAGAGAGCAAACACGACTTACCGAGTCAAAGGCCTCCTTGAAATCTACAAATGCAATGTAGAGCTTCGTTTTTACAGTGTAGATGTTTTTATTCTAAAACCTGCGTGTTCTTCCACTACTTTTTCTTCAGTTTCAGCCCATTCAGTTGATCTTGTGTTTAGTACGTAAGTGTAGATTTGACTTAAAATGCTGCTAAGCTATAATCCCACGATAGTTGTCGGGATTGTTCACATCTCCTTCTAATTAATGGGTATAATATATTTAGCCCACTCTGATGGATAGATACCATTATCAAAAGTTGGGGCGAATAAATGAACAAGGAAATCAATGACAGTTGTGTTTGCATTCTTCAGTGTTTCTGCTATGCTTCTATCTGGTCCTGCACTCTTTCCTAATTCTAAATGTTTAATACCAGCAACGATTTCTTCACTGGGTAGAGGATGATAAAATAATGGCCGGCTCAATTCCTTCTCTTCGACCTCAAACGGTCCTCTGCTTTCTTAATTTTGTTATCAAAACTATGAAAAACGCCCCCCAAATGGTCATGCCACTGTTCAACAACTGAGATTTTGTAATACACAAAACTCTTTTTATTTACAGATCTTTCACCGATCAGAACAGTTTAGAGCCATTGACTGATTTTTTTTTTTAGTTTCTTTAACCTGCTTTCTTTAAACTCCGGTTCCATTAGTTTTCCCTAGCGTAACATACTCGTTATGTGATACCAGCGTATTCTTCTCTTTCTTACTATTATCTTTGGCTGTTTGCATCTCTAAAATCTTTTTAATATCCTTTTAACTTTCTTGTTCCTCTTGAGACAGACAGAGAGAGAGGAGAGAGAGAGAGAGGAGAGAGACGAGCCCCCCCGAGATGAGAGAGCGGAGAGAGAGGGAGGAGAGAGGAGAGAGAGAGAGGGCCCGTCTAAGACACTGAGTTTGATGGCTATGGTATTAACGGGAGGGACAGTGTAGGTGGTGGTCGAGGGGAAGTTTTGGGAAGGGGGACAGGGGGCGGAGGACGAGAAACAGAGGGGGAGGAGTGGGGAGATAGAATGGATTATTTCACATCAGCGAATGAAAGGATGCTGATCTTGCTGGTCCCTTGGGTGGCACTGGCAGCAAAGGCAAGTTATTGTTTAGCTTGTTGAATTGATGTTGCTGTTATCCCTGTGTGAGAGAGAGAGGAGAGAGAGAGAGAGAGAGAGAGAGAGAGGGAGAGAGAGAGAGAGAGAGAGGGGAAGAGAAGGAGAAAGACGAGAGAAGAGAGCAGACAGACAGACAGAAGACAGACAAACGGACAGACAAACAGACAGAGCAGAAAGCTACATAAAAAAGACAAACAGACAAAAACTGACAGACAGACATAAAAAGACAGAGACCGACAGACCGAGACAGAGGACACACACAAAGACAGTCAGAACAGATAGATAGACAGACAGATTGATTGACAGACAGATACGACTGGATAGATAGGCAGACAGTCCGAACAGACCGACTGAGTGACTGACTTACTGACTGATTACCTGACAAAGATAGGCAGACAGATAGAGGATAGCTAGATAAACAGATAAACACTTGGGAAACTAGATAGATAGACAAATAGACAGGCCTAGAGATAGAGGTAGGTAGGTAGATAGATTAGAGACATAGATAAATAGGTCGGTAGATAGATGGATAAATAGACAGACAGATGGATAGATAGACATACAGATAAATAGATAGATTGATAGATAGACACAGCCACTTCAAAGAAACAGATACATGGCCATGGGTGTTAGGGGGAATGAGGTAGTGGGTGGCAGCAGAGGAGTTTTTGAAAAAAAAAAGTTGGGGTGGGGGGGGGGGGGGGGGGGGGGGGGGGGGGGGGGGGGAGGAAGGGTAGAGAAATGGACGGAAGTATTTACATTAACAAATGGAAGGCTTCGGTATCTACTGGTCCCTTGGGGGCGGTGGGGGGTTGGGGGGAGGGGGGATGGGGGGGGGGAGGGGGGGGGGGGGGGGCACTGGCAGCAAAGATGGTTGTAAGTTATCGTTTAGCTTGTTGAATTCATGTTGGTGTTATCCTCTCGGGACAGAGGGAGCAAGACAGAAGGGAGAGACGTGGAGCGGTGGGTGAGTGGACGGAGGAGAGAGAGACAGAGAGAGACAGAGAGAGAGAGAGAGAGAGAGAGAGAGAGAGACAGACAGACAGACAGACAGACAAGAGAGAGAGAGAGAGAGACAGAGAGAGAAGAGAGAGAGAGAGAGACAGACAGACAAAGAGAGAGATAGAGAGAGAGAGACAGGCAGACAGAGAAGAGAGAGAGAGGCAGACAGACAGTCGGACAGATAGACAGACATGCAGAAATGCAGATAGACAGGCAGACAGACAGAACAGAGAGACAGACAGACAGACATAACAGAGAGACAGGCAGACAGATAGAGACGAAAATAAAGACAGAGATAGAGACATTTGTGGATTTTTGTCTTCATAAAAAGAGTTATGGAAGAACAAACAGCCCAAAAATGACAGAAAACTAAGAAAAAACAGACTGCATTTGCATTTTTTTTTTCAAATTAGCATCACTTCTTATCCTGATCATAAATGTAACTACACATTCGTATAAAACATCACATCAGCTTTCTTTTCTCCAAATCACAATGGTGATGATGATGATGATGATGATGGTGATGATGATGATGATGATGATGATGATGATGGTGATGATGATGATGATGATGATTAGTAGCAGTAGTATCATCATCATCATTCTAGTACGAGCAATACATAGATTGTCATTTAAGCATGCATAAACACAATTCGCCAAGCGTACACATGATCGATGCAAAGTGTTTTGTGTTATCGCTAAGAGTCTTTTTGTGTCTGATCTTCAAACCTGTTGATACTCGACGATACAACTGTTCAGTCATCTGAAACGACTTATACTATCTGTAAAACATAAATGATTCTGGAACTACACAGACTGACGGAGACAGACAGACAGAACCTACAGCTAGGCAGGCAGGCAGGCAGGTAGGCACATAGGACAACATACACACACACCGCGCACGCTCACACACACCACACACACACACACACACCACACACCCACACACACACACACACACACACACACACACACACACACCACACACAAATGCGAGGTACATGCCTGCGCATTGCACACACACACACACACCCCAAACATACACGTGCGCGCGCGTCCACGCATGCACACACACACATAAACACACACATGCACGCACGCACCACATGCACGCACGCACGCACACACACACACACACCACACACACACACACCACACACACACACACACACACCACACACACACACGCACACAAACACACGTACGCACACGAACACGCACGCACACCCACACACACACCACACACACACACACACACACAACACGCCACCACACACCACACTACCACACTCAATACGCTCGCCACACACACACACCACACACACACACCATCACACACACCACACATCACACACAATACAGAAGAGAGAAGAGAGGATAGAGAGAGACGAATAGAGAGTATAAGCAGAGAGATAGAGGAGAGATATATAGAGAGAAGACAAACAAGAAAATGGGAGACCATTGGTGTCTGTGGGCCCTACACACAGACAACGAATGTTTTTTACTCTGTACCTCCCTTGAGAGACATCGACGTTTGAAAGAGCTATCAGCTTGTTGTTTTAGCCTTCTTGGATTCCGGACACCTTTAGTCCTTTGATGCTGTATATAGAGAGAATATAGAGAGATGATGCGAGAGAGAGGCGAGAGAGGAAAGAGAGACAGAGATGTAGAGGAGTGAGAGAGGAAGACGAGCGATCAGCCGACCAGAACATACCATACTAACGAGAGCTAGTATAGAGAAATAAGAGAATAGAGGAGAGCAGAACAGCAGAGATATAGACAGATAGAGACACACACACCGAGACAGGCAGATCGATGAGACAAAAAGAAGACACAGAGAGATAACAGACCGACGACGGGTAGACAACAGTCCCACGTCAGAAGAGATAGCCCACAGACAGACTGCAAACACGCAGACTTCTCAGATACGGTAGATATAGACAGTGCGATAGAATAGCTAGACGATGAGAGAGAGAGAGAGAGGAGAGATGAGATAGCGAATTAGAGAAAATTCGAACGGCCCAATTAGACACAAGCCGGCGGAAGATCATCCAACGCCTTGACCTGTAGATCAGTCAATTATGTTATCGCCATGTATTCCAGCGCTAGGCGTGTAGAATTGTCAGTTCAGAAAACTGGCCGTGAATGGTGTTGCACAGGCCCATGGTCTTGTCGGTTTGGTTGGTTGTGTGGTGTTGTAATGACTACCTATATTCTTTGTTTTATTTTGTTTTTTTCAGTGAGGAAAGAGAGAGGGGTGTAATAGCGGAAGCGAAATACACGACAGAAGAGAGCGGCGAGAGAGAGTAGAGAGAGAGACGATAGAGAGAGATAGAGTATCGAGGAGAGTAGAGAGATAGATAGGAGATAGAGAGAGAGGGGTGTAAGGAGGAGGAGACACAGACAAACAACGACGTGGCCAGGACAGACAGACAACAGATAGAGCGACAGATGGCGCCGAACCAGGACACAGGACAGACGAGCCAAACCGATGTTTTACCGTTGCTGCTAGGCCGCAAAGAAACCCGAGAGAGAAAGACATAGTGTTGGCGATAGAGAGAGAGAGCGAGATGCGACGAGATAGAGAGAGAGAGAGCGGAGACAGACAATAGAGACAGAATTAGAGACAGACTGTTTAGTACATGACGAACCTAACTACATACAGGAAGACAGATATAGATAAAGATTGAGGTGTTTAGAGAGATAGTATAGGATATTATGAGGTAGATAAATAGGCGAGAGATAGGAGAGAGATAGCGTAGATAGATAAGTTAGAGATGATTTAACATAGATAGCCAGTAGAGACATGCTTAATAAAAAAAAAAAATAGAACTTGAGGAAGGGGGGGGAAAAAAAAACAATTTTTTAAAACGAAAGGATGGAGAAGGATAGGATAGAGATGAGAGATCTATATGATATACGGTGATATAGTTCAGAGATAGAGATGAGATATAGATGTAAGATAACATGAACACACTGGCGTTCGATATATCACAGATTACGGCGACACCATATTGATATTATGCGATTGGAATTTAAACGAGCTTTCCCACGGCTGCGCAAAGTACAAGTAATAGCATCTACATACAGGCACTCATATTTCCCTCTCATCTCACCTTCAACACCGGGAGCTCAAGAAAGTAGCCGTCTCTAGCCTGCGCACGCATGTGGGCGAAGACATTGACTCTAACGCCATAGAAACTCGCAGACGAGAAAATCAGCTCAGGAGAAAAGCGTTCAGGTCTTAAAGGCCTCGTGTTGTGTGTTGTGTCGTGTTGTGTGATGTGTGAGTTTGGTGTGTGTGTGTGTGTGTGTGGGTAGTGTGTGTGGTAGTGTGTGGTGTGTGTTGTGTCGGGGGATGAATGGTGGTGGTGGTTGTGGAGGAGGGAGACGTGGACGAGAAGCGAGGAGATGTGGGCAGCTTGGAAGAGATAGGACACCACGTTTGGGGGCACGAAGGAGAGTCAGAGGGATGGAGAGGGAGCTAGGACTGGGTTGATGAAGTGTGGATATAACTTTAGATAACTTTTATCGGTTTAGTAAAAAAAAAAAAAACAAATGTTCTTGTTCTTGTTCTTGTGGTTTTGCTCTTCTTGTGGTTGTTGCTTCTTCTTTCTTCTTCCTTTTTCTTCTCTTCTTCTTCTTCTTCTTCGTTCTTCGTCGTCGTGTCGTTGTCGTCGGTCGTCGTCGTTCGTCGTCGTCGACGTCGTCGTCGTCTTCGTCCTCCTCCTCGCTCCTCTCGACCACTACCACACACCACCACCACCACCACACCACGGGGCCACCACCACGGGGGTCCTCCTCCTCCTCCTCCGTCCTCTCCTGTTGTGTTGTTGTTGTTGTTGTGGGTTGTACTTCTCTCCTCCTCCTCCTCCTCCTCCCTCCTCCTCTCCCTGTTCTTGTCTCGTTCTTCTTCTTGCTTTTGTTGTTGTTCTTGTGTTGTGTGTTGCTGTTGTTGTTGTTGTCGTTGTTGGTGGTGGTGGTGGTGGTGGTGGTGGTGGTGGTGGTGGTGGTGGGTGGTGGTGGTTGTGGTTGTGTTCTTCTTCTTCTATCTAACTTCTTCTTCTCTTCTTCTTCTTCTTCTTCTTCTTTCTTCTTCTCTTTCTTCTTCTTCTCTCTCGTCTTCTCTTTTTCTTCTCTCTTCTTCTTCTTCTCCCTCGTTCTCTCCTTTCTCTCTCTCCCTCTCTTCTGTAAGGAGTCATTGGGCCTTCCACACACTGACAACCAATTTACCAGAATTTACCCTAGCTATCATCTACACACAGTTTTCCTCTGTCCACTCCTGCAATATTATTAGTCGCTTTTTCCCGTTTCCCCTCCATCCCCCCCTCCATCTTCCTTCAAATCGTTCTGGAAGCAATCTTGAGCATCCCACTCTAAGATTCCTGTACTTGTCCGTACCCACTTGTTTCCTGGTTTACTTGTCCTTTGGTTTTCTTTTTTTTTTTTTTTTTTCTATCTGTAGATCGTCATATGGTCCTATTGCTGCGTGATGGTTTGATACAGGTGGTCGTTGATGATATGTGATCAATCAGTATGGTACGTGACACCTCTAGTATTGTACGTTGACACCCTCATTTTTCCTTGCTTGGATTCTTTCTTCCAGCATCGGTCATTCTCGCACCATACAGGCAACAGACATATCCAATGAACACAGTGAACTACCGGAATCTTGTGTTGAGAGCGTTGGAACATTGCTAATGATGAATCCCAGGTACGTGAACTGTTGACACAGTGTTTTTGCTCCTGATATAACAGTATTCCACTGTGGGCGTTATGACTACGTGGTCTCAGCGTGGAATTTCCATGTCGAAATCTGATGTTTTCATCCTGTGTTTGAACAAGCCTGGCGAGTTTTTCTCTTTACCTCCATGCGATATATGTTTCGTGATGCTCCTTCTTTTGTACAAGCTGGCGATGAGTTTTTCTTTACTGCCATAGATGTAACTTGCAGGTAGAGGTTCGTGTGATTTTCTGCTGGCTAATATGCTGACATGTCTTTCTGCACTGCTGCATGCTGACATGTTCTTCAACTGCATCAAGTCTTAATGCATTCCAGGATCCGTTGAAAGGTGTGGGAGATCGAAAGCAGTCGTAGCGAATCTCAACTGGAGTATAGAACTAGCCTCAACAGCAGCCTGTATGAGCGCTAGTGGTCGTTTAGAACACATTCGCTGGATGGTGTTAATTACCTGGCATTTTTTTTTTTTTTTTTTCGTTGTGGCACACAGCGCTCCCTGCAAGATTTTGTCGACACAGCTTCTTGAAGTTTATGAATACGCGGTGGAACGCCCTTTGGTTTTAAGATGCTTTTTGCCAAAGGTGCGCAGGGTTAAAGATATATTTGATCGTACTTTTGCCTTTGCTGAATCCAGCCTGTTCTTCAGCAATAATGCTATCTGCTTGCTGCAGTAATCATTCAGAATAATTCTGAGCGTGATTTTGCTGACATGAATGATCAAACTGATCGCGCAGTAGTTCTGACAGTGTTACAGATTTTCCTGTAGCGAGGGTGACGATTTGGGATGGAGTCCGTTGAGCTGGCTGCTCCCCAGCGTGCCAGATGTTGTCGCAGACGGCACTTAGGATATCCGTTTTCACTCCTCTGGCATTTTTTCAAGAGTTCTGCAGGGATTTTGTAGAAGCATGTAGCCTTTGCACTTTCCAACAATATCATTGCAGACACGGACAACACAGGTATGCTTACTGTAGCCTGGAGAGAAAAAAATGGAGTCGGTGTGCAGGCTTTCTATCATCGCAATGATATGGTTTTTTCTTTTTTTTTTTTCTGTAAGCAGGTCAGTTTAAATTAAGAGTGAAAACAAAGTTCCTCTCTACAAAGGCGCACCAGCAGTAGCTAAGAATTAAAAGGTTTACCGTTCCTATGTATATCTTCTCTGAAGGAGCATGACAAGTACGAGAGGTCAACATAAAGTTCCAATAAGGCGTTTATACTTCATGAAACATATTTCACTTTATAGATTCGTAAATCAATATCATTGTATTCATCGTCCCGTCTAGAAATTGTAATGATCATGCTGAATGGATGTGCACGCTCCTATATATGACCACCCAGGGGCCACTGTCCACCTGTCTAAAAAAAAAAATGTTTCAATTTTTTCGATAGGCTTTTTTTCAGCCATCTTGCAAAGAAACAACACAGGATGGTGTACACTGGTGATAGACGGACACCATTTTCGGTTTCGTAGATGTGATCTCGTGAAATGGTGCTTGATATGGCACCGTGGCTTTTATCAGAATTAATTGTTTGATGGACCAGAATCTCATGCCACACTTTTCCTAATAGTCCTGTGGGTGTCTTTGTGTGTGTGGTTGCGCGCACGCTGTGTGTGTGTATGTGCGTGTAAATGTGTGTGTGTGTCCTGTTCTGGAGGATAAACCCTGCACTCCCAGTCGTGCTTTCCATGTGGTAAACCAACTTCCATGCCCTTGATTCACAGCTATTCTGAGACCACGATTCGCGGGCCTCCTGCCGTGTAGGAATCAGTTACTATCGTCTCACTCTTTCGGTTCCTCTTCGTCTGTCTGTGTTGTTTTACTGTCATCACTACGACAGATATTATCATTATTGTTTGAACTATTATCGTATGATATATTACCCTCAACATTATTGTAGTATCACGTATAGTAGTATAGTAGTAGTAGCAGCAGCAGCAGCAGCAGCAGCAGCAGCAGCAGGTTTTTCATCATCATCATCATCATCATCATCCTCATCATCATCATCATCATCATCATCATTATATTATGATGATGATATCATCATCATCATCATCATCATCATCATCATCATCATCATCATCATTTCATTGTTACGATATTAGTATATTATTATCATGTACCCCAGGTCTCTTCCTGCCCGGGCTTTCCCCAGCATACAACATTACAAAATACATACCACTACCCTCAGGCCGCAGAATCTAGACACACCTGGTAACCACGCCGCGCGCGAGCGCACGGGCGCACACACACACACACACACCCACACACACACACACACACACACACACACTACACACACACACCACCGCACAGCACACACATCGCAAGAGAGACAATGACAGAGACAGCAACAGACAGACAGACAGAGAGAGAGAGTATAATATAGAAGAAGAGAGAAGAGAGGCACCATACCGACAGAGATAGAGACAGACAGACATCATAGAGAGGAGAGAGAGAGAGAGAGAATAGAGAGAGGAGAGAGAGAGAAGCGAGAGATAGAGAGAGAGAGAGAACTTAAAGTCGCTGTGTATGGATAAGGGGGTCTGTGTGAAAAAAAAAAAGACATGTAAACAATAATTGTCAATGGCTGAAAACCTGTGTAGAACGCTTTGAAAGTGACGATAGCACAGCGATAGAAAACGACCGAGGCTCACAGGGTCCCTTGTCCCTCACGTTGGCATGGAGAAGACAAAAACAGAACGTTTTGCTTCACCACACACACACTCTCATGGCCGTTACCATAATTTCATACGCGTAACCACTACCTTTGACAAACATAAACACACTCATTTACAAACTAACAACAGACCACCAACAGCGATATAAGAGAAGAGATAGAGAGAGAGAGAGAGATCGAGAGGACGACAACAGACAGACCGCCGACAGCCAGACAGACAGACAGAAAGAAAACGCAGAGAAACACAACAGAGCAACACTCAATTAACACACCAAACCAGACCACAAACAAAGCCAGAGAGAAAGCGAGAGAGAGGGAGAGAGAGAGAGAGAATAGAAGAGAGAGAGCCGATAGGAGATAGACCGACATACAACTACAGACAGCAGGCGACAAACAGACATACAGACCAGACAGACAGACACAGACAGACAGACAAGTTCGAAAAGAGAGACGAAAAGAAAAACCACAGCCATAGAGCTAGGGGGAGGGGAGGTGCAGTGGATTGTAATCTGTTGACAGAAAAAAAAATAACAGACCATGCAGAAAAGGTCAGGCTTAAAGAAAAAGAACCGGGTAAGAATGCGTTGAAGTGTGGGATAAAAACAAACAATAGGCTGAGACAGGTGGCCGTTGATTTCATCACTTCCGGGAGGTGTAAATAAACAAACAGAAAAAAGAGAGTGATGTATGTACACGCATGCCCATGTCCGTAAAGTTCTAATCCACTCCAAAAATAAGCGAAAAAAAAAACATGCATGTACGTCTGGAAAAATAAAACCTGAGTCAAAGCTGTAATGTTATTTACTAATGTTTTTTTTTTTTTGTCCTTTTGATGCTTTGATGCTTTTCGTTCGTCAGATTTTTTCGTATTCTTTTCGATTTCTTTCCCCCCCTCTTTCTTCTCCTTCTTCTCTTTCCTCCGTTTGGTTTCGTTTAAAACAAATGTTTATGGGCTGAACTTACCGAAGGCGGTTTGCTGATGGTTTGCACCTGATGTGATGTTGGTAATTCGATTTTTGCGCACTGCGCACTGTTCCTCTTTCTTTCTGCGGGGTCTTCTGCGCACACTGTTAAGTTCCAATTTGTCTAAATAAAATCATCATTATGTTCAAAAAAAAAAAAAAAAGTTCTAGCTACACAAAAGCTTCCAACAACCTGCGTTGACATACTAACAAACACAACTACAGAAACCAGAGATACATCAACCAAGAGACAGAGAGAAGAGCGAAAGCGAGCGAGCGATAGAGAGAGAGAAAAGAGATATAAGGAGCGAGAGAGAGAGAGAGAGAGGAGAGAGAGACAGACATACAGACAAGACTACAGACAATACAGATAGAAATAATAGAGGGAGGAGGAGGGAATGAGAGAAGAGCGAGAGAGAGGTAGGAGAGAGAGAGAAGAAGATAGAGAGAGAGACAGACAGACGACAGACCGACAGACAGACTGACGACGACATACAGACGACAGACAGAAAAACAGGCAGGCATTGAGCAGACCGGATAGGCAGACGAAGCACATGGAACAGACAGACAGACATACAGAACAACTGGCAGGCAGACAGGATGGACATAACCAACCAAATTTATTAGACAGAGAAGAGAAGAAACAGACTTAGTTTAGCCCAGTGGGTCGGTTTGGAATCACTGTGGTTTTAAAGAATTGACAACGAAAGCTTTATAATCTATGTGTGCTAGCATTTTTCCCTTTTCCCTCATGGGAAAGTAGAAGTATTGAAACTGTCGGCAACCACCTACTCTTCCTCATCTGTCCACTTAACATGTGACATCTGGATGAATAGAGAGAGAGAGAGATAGATGAGAGAGAGAGAGAGATAAGATAGAGAAGAGATGCTCTTCTCTCTCTCCTCTCTCTCATTCT
>JADBJO010005554.1:131665-134165 GCA_016801955.1 Conus betulinus
GGCGTGCTCATAAATTCATTGCTGGATCCGTGCGCGAGCAAAATGCCAATTCACTTAGAGTCAGTTGACTTAGCACACTAACTGAAGTATGACCAGAAACACGCACTCACTGAAGTATAGTATCATCAGAAGCACGAACTCACCGAAGTATAATCAGAAACCCGCACTCACTGAAGTATAGTATAATCAGAAGCACGCACTCACTGAAGTATAGTATCATCAGAAGCACGAAGTCACCGAAGTATATTCAGAAGCACGCACTCACAGTAACTCTTCGCCTCCCATATCTGGTCCATAATTTCACAATGTCGTTTTTCCCTTTTCTTGCTCTCAGTAAACCCCTCCACTCTCGCCCCCACGCGCGCATCCCCTACCTGTCTGACCCTCCAACAATCCCCCTCCCATACCCTCCCTGCCCCCCCCCCCCCCCCCCCCCCTCCCCCGCCGCTGTATCTGTGGCGACATGTCACCTGTTCACGTTCTCTTTCCTTGGCTACAGACGATAAAGTACTCAGCTCCTTGGCTACAGACAATAAAGTACTCAGCTCTTTGGCTTTTGGAGATGGAGGCTTCTCGTCCAGTTACACGGAGCAAAAGGAGACTGACGGGCATTGAGGATTATTAAAAACAGATTTTTGGTGCGAAACAAGAAGACTGTCTCTGCAGGATGTTGTTAAGCTTGTCATTAAAGCTTCAGGCATAACGCATATGAAACCAAATTCATCTGCAATATTATGTGACTAAAGGCTGAAGATTGCTTTACTGTCTGTACGCATGTTCGATAATTCATCGCTAGGCGTGTGCACCAGAAAAAACTCAGATTGACATAAGAGTCAGTTTCCCTTCTCTTGCTCTCAACACCCCCTCCCCTCACGCCCCCCCTCCCACACACACACACTGTTACCCCCACCCCCTATCTCTCTGTCCATCCGCCCAACCTATCTCCCCTTTTCCTACCGTTCTCGTACTTTTTCCTTTGGTTATAGACGAAACATATTTACCTGGTTGGCTTTAAGAGGTTGAGACTTCTTGTTAATTACTTCAAAGCCTTTGAACAACAACGATGGGCAAAAAAAAAAAAAAAGAAAGAAAAACAAGAAAGAAAGTCACAGCAAGACTGTCTGGCATCGATGTCCGATTTCTGAGATGTATTGCGAGGCTGTTGGAGGAAGAGAAAGCCTCAGCGTAAGGATACAAAGCGTCGTCACCGTTTTCGTTCATTTGACATCAGTGAACGAGAGCCTAACTTCTAACGTGTTAAAGTTGCGGGCCTTTGAAATACCTGGCTGGTCCAACGGCAGCCGAAAGGGAAATACTGAACCTCAGCACATCTGGAGGCGAAACGGTTAATGTCCAAAGTTAAAGCTGTTATAAACATCAAATGTACACCGAAGCGAAACGGTGAACATCCGGATTAAAGCTGAATTGTGAACCGCAGTACAAGAAAGAAAAAGAGACACACCAAAGGTGCCGATGGGACCTAGAGAAGCACTGTCCTCAACTGCCAAACTCAAAGCAGCTGGGAGCAGTCCTGCACCATCCTTGGAAGCCTGCGCTGTGTTCACATAGGGTGCAGGCACGCACAGCGCATACCATTAAGATGTCAAGGGACATAAATCGCCCCTGGCATATGCCGTCGTGAAATGGCGGCTGGATGTGACACGACAGAATCTCCACAGGCGCGTTCCCCTGGGTGTACCAGCCCATATTTCATAACTGCAGAGCCTACCGGTGAAAAGTGCCACCGTCACGCAGCTGCAGTTTGCATCCTGCAGCCTCACTCGTTGCTGTTCCGCTGACAGGTGAAGACAGTACAACTCCAGACACGGCCAAGCTTTTGCCATGAGGTCTTACGTGTCCTCTGACGAGAATCCCGGGTTACAGTCTTTCCCGTTGTCAAACAGTGGAGGCACACATCCGAGCACCGTGGAGGCACACATCCGGGCACAATGGAGACATACATCCGGGCAGAGCAGAGGCATACATCCGGGCACCGTGGACGCGGCACTGGACAGATGGTGGAGAGGGTTTGTGTGGACCTGGGTGTCTTCACGCGTTCCCTGGTACATGTATCTGGATCCCCCCCCTCGCACACACACACACACACATACACACACACACACACACACGCACACACTCTCTCTCACACACACAGTCTCTCTCTCTCTCTCTCTCTCTCTCTCTCTCTCTCTCTCTCTCTCTCTCTCTCTCTCTTTCACACACACACACACACACACACACACACACACACACACACACACACACACACACTCCTCTCTCTCTCTCTCTCTCTCTCTGTCTCTCTATCTCTCTCTGTCTCTGTCTCTCTCTCTCTCTCACACACACCACACACACACACACACACACACACACACACACACACACACACACACACACACACGATTTTCCCCTTGAAAGGTCTTTCTGTCACAAATCTTTGGTCGGGTTCGTTGAACCGATGAATGTGTCTGTCAACCTGTGTGTTTGTTTACCATTTCCA
>JADBJO010005554.1:149165-154165 GCA_016801955.1 Conus betulinus
AGAAAGTGAGGGTTGGGTGTGGGAGGGGGGAGTGGGCAGCACAGATTCAGGAAGGGGGGGGGGGGGGGGGGGGGGGAGGGGGGGGTCGGGAGAAGAGGGGTGAGATAATGGAGGAGGAAGTAAACCTGAACTATGTAAAAACACACACACACACACACACACACACACACACGATCCTGACGTACTCCCCAGCAGTGCCGCGGATACAAAAGCTGCGTGGTACGTGCGACATACTATCAGCGTGACAAGCAGCAGAGTCATGACGTCATGACGTGAGTGCTGCAGGTGTAGCGGCTACAGAGGGAGGGAGGAAGGTAGGAGAGGGTGGTAGGGGAGTGGGGGGGGGGGGGGGGGGGGGGGGGGTCCATTAACACGGTTATTCAAACCCAGGGAGTCTTCGCGATGGATGGAATGTCCAATTAATTTCAGAAATTTACGATTCTGGCAGAATGGGGAGTGAGGGATGGGGTGCCATTGGTGGCGGTGCCGGTGGATGAGATCAAGGATGCTGAAAGACGACGACGGGGGGAGGGGGTAAGAGAGAGTGGGGGGGGAGGGGGGGGCAAGTATTTATAGACCAGCCGATCATAAAGGCTACCTCAGGGCTGGCAACGGCACTTTATAAGATAAACTGCGAAGGTTTTGAATAAGATCTAAGACAGGTGCAAGAGGAGAGAACTCCGGAAAAAAGAAGCTGGGGGGGGGGGGGGGGGGGGGGGGGGGGGGAGAAAGTAGAAAAAAGAAAGTGGAGGAAAAAGAAACACAGGACAAAAATCAGGTTTAGGAATCTGTTAACAGGAGAGACAATGAGCAGGAACAAGGGGAGACAGAGGATACTTAGTGGAGGTGAAGATTATAAAACAAAGGAGAGAGAGAGAGAGAGAGAGGAGAGAGAGAGAGAGAGAGATGAACAGAGATGAGGGAAACACTAGAGAAGACAGAGCAGAGAAACAGGAGCAACAGAAAGGGAAGACGAACAACATGCAAAGCCTATAAACGTACTCCCAGTTTATCTTCCCGAAAAACGTCACAATCAAACATGCGTCATAATGTATCTGACGTCACAATCAACCATGCGTCATAATGCATTCCGTCACTGAGATATTCCATAAAGAAGACGAAAAACCGTTTTGGGCTGTTATAGCCGATAGTATCGGCTATTCTTAAAAACAACAACAACAACAACAACAACAAAATATCGGGCATCACCCTGACCCATAATAACATACCTACACATTTTCAGAAAGATCGGCCTAGAAGCTCTGTCTGGAGCGAGTGGAACACATTTTGATCACGGACCGACAGACACACACACAGACACACAGACAACATTTCTTCGTTCCCACTGTAAAGTACTCCTGTCCTATAAGAACTGGGAGTACAAAAACGTAAAGAAGGAGAGATACAAGAACACGCAGATAGGAAATTAAATGGGGAAGTTATGTGGCTGTGGAAGGTTTGCGAGAAAGGAGGGTGAGGGGAGGACGTAAGCCTCACTCATGGACACAAGATCACAACGGCGGTGGGTGGCGCCACGTACAGTATCTGTACAGCACGAGCGGCGAAATTGTCGGCATGACAGACAACAAAGACACGGGCCATTCAGGTGTGTAGCCAGTGGAGAGAGAGAAAAAAAAGGGGGGCAGCGGGGGGGGGGGGGGGGGGGGGGGGGGGGGGGGGGGGGGGGGGGAGGAGGAGGAAGGGATGAAACAGGGGATGAAGGCTTCATCAACACAATTATCGGAACCTAGGGGGGTCTGTCAGATGAAATGTGCAATTAATGCCACCGGTAACATCTCTGAAGAGTCAGAGGATGAGAAGAGAACAACGTCAAGGACGGCTGAAGGAACAAGAGGGAAGCGAAACAGGAGAACAGGAAGCCCACTTTGGGGATCAGGAGTAAGGTGGGAGAGTTTGATAATGGAAGAAGGGAAAGAAAGAGGTTAGAAAAAGCCAAAGGAAATAAGGACGATGATGGAAAAGAAAAAAAAAAAAACCGACTAGGATGAGGATGTCAGTGGAGATGAAAAATGTAACGAAGAAAAGGAAGAATGAGAGGAGTAGCACTAAGGATGACAGAAGAGAGACAGGGAAAGGAGATAAAGACATTGAAAGAGCAAACAGACGAAGATCAACTTTGAAAAAAAAAAAAAAAGACGAGGAAGAGAAAGTGGAGATGAAAATCAGAAAGAGACGAAATTGCTGAAGGTCTGCAAGGCACGACGACTCCCAGGAATGTGCCAACAGATGACAGTCATCCTGCTTCCCACACAGTCATCCTGCTTCCCACACAGTCATCCTGCTTCCCACACAGTGATGTGCTTCCCACACAGTCATCCTGCTTCCCACACAATCATCCTGCTTCCCACACAGTCATCCTGCTTCTCAGGTTAGACTCCTCTTCCACCCTTCAACCCCTCCCGTACAAACACGTCATCAACCCCACCTCCCTTCACCACCTCCTTCCCCTTCCCTTCGCACACGATCACGCCCATTCACCTGTGTCTTCAAACAGCCAGGAATCAAAGAGGGGGGATGGGGGGGGGGGGGGGGGGCACAGCATGACATCAGGAACTGAGTGGAAAGAAATGTCTCCACTTTCCCTGACAGACCACATCAACAACCGTCTGACTGGGAAAATGATAGTTTCAGTTTCAGTTTTATCAAGGAGGCGTCACAGCGTGCGGACTGGTCCATATACGCTACACCCCATCCGCTAAGTTTTCAGGCCACACTGCACATGATTTCAACTGGTGGAGAAAGGAATTCATGATTAAGATAAGAGAAATTTTAAATGTAAATAAATAGCGCACCGCAAAATACAAACAAACAAACAAAAAACAGTAGACACACGAATCACAAGACAAAACGTGACGCGTTTCGACCTTTTAGGTCTTCTTCAGGGAAGATACAAAACACTCGGGACAACGAAAACGCCCATCTTGCGCTGAAGTGGATGAAGGTAAGTGATTGCTCGTTCATTTTCGTTGTCTTGAGCGTTTTGTATCTTGCCTGAAGAAGACTTAAGAGGTCGAAACGCGTCATGTTTTGTCTTGTGATTCGTTTGTCTACGTTTTCATTTGGTGGTGCGATATTAATAACATTTAAAATCAACCGTCAAACGACGGAAGATGGCATGGTTTGGCCACGTCATTCGTCACAAAACCCCTCTCCAAAACCATCCTTCAAGGTACCGTTGAAGGAGGGCGCAGACGAGGACGGCAGAGAAAGAGCTGGTCCGATTTTTTTTTTTTTATTTTATTTATTTATTTATCTATTTATTTATTTATTATATTTTTTTTTTTTTTTGGGGGGGGGGGGGGGGTCTTTTGATCGATTATCAGTTCAATAACAAAATGCAGGGCTCAGACTCATGCCTGGCCTCAAAACGCTTCACGTGGATTTATACAGTGAGTTCACAAGATCAAGGACGTTGAAGGAACAGGGGAAGGGGGAGAGCGACGGGAGCAGAACTGGAAGAACAAATCAGGGAGAGAAAGAGACAGTTAAAAGGAAAGCGGAAAAGAAGAGGAAGAAGAAAGAGGAGAGGCTGCAGCGGAGGAGGAGAAAATGAGCAGGAGGGGAGCCGGACAGAAAGGGAGTCGGAAAGTCGGAAGCGGACAACAGAAGAAGAAGGAGGAGGAGGAGAGGAGAAGCAGGAGGGAGGAGGAGAAGAAGAAGAAGAAAGAAGAAGAGGAGGAGGAGGAGGAAGGAGGAGGGAGGAGGGAGGAGAGGAGGAAGAGGAGGAGGAGGAGAAGAGAAGAAGAAGAAAGAAAAGAAGAGAAGAGAAGAAGAAGAAGAAGAAGAACCTGATTGAGAACGAAGATGATATCAAAGGGAAAATAAGAAGAAGATGAAGATGCCGCGCGCAGACATGGAAAACAACAACAACAACAACAACAAACAACAAAAAAAACCAAAATGGATATAGACCGCAAAGGAGTAACACAAAAAGGAGAGACTGAGCAGAAAAAGGAAGGAGAAACGAAAAAAAAAAACAGAAATGGAAAACAAATAGATAAAGGTTAAAATAGGAAAAAAAAAAAAAAGATTGGGGAAGTAAAAAGTTAAAAGATTAAAGAGCACAGCGAGACGAAATTCTGGCCTGAATGAAATTCTCTCACGAATGTGTGCATGTTGTCGGCACACGACGATCGCCAGATCAGAGAGTCACTGCTTACCCTCGAGGTTGAGCAGCCAAGAAAAGGGAGGGAGGAGGGGATGGAGGACAGGGGGTAGGGGTGGTGGGGGGTGGGGGTGGGTTCCATTTACACAGTTAATGGAAAGCCACGGGAATCTATTTGGAGGTGGAATGTGCCAATCAATGTCAGGATATTAACGACTTTGGAGAGAAGAGTGAGTAGGAGGATGAAGGTCTACAAGATCAAGGACGCTGAAGCAATATGAGGAATGCAGAGAGAGAGAACTGCGACGAGAGAGAGGATGATGGAGAGAGAGAGAGAGAGAGAGAGAGAGCAGAGAGAGAGAGGAGAGAGGGATGGGGAGAGAGAGAGGCGGGTTGGGGGGGGGGCGGCGCGTTGTGAGACAGGAAAGCAAACTTGTGGGAGGAGGAAGGAAGAGTTAAAAAAAAAAAAAAAAAAAAAAAAAAAAAAAAAAAAAAAAACAAAAAACAGAAAAGAGAGAGAAGAGAGGAAGGAGCTGACGGAAGCAGAAGATGATGATGATGAGGAGAGAACGGATTAGGAAGGCGGCGGTTGTCTTTTAAAAGAGGAAGAAACGTCACAAAAAAAAGAAAAAAAAGCGCTCTTTTTTTGCTGTGTCCTCCTCTGTGGGCCAATTTTGTGGCTCATTTACATCCCCTTCCCCTACCCGTGCCGCTAGAGTGGGCTCCCCGTTCACACAAACACCTGGCTTACCCCACACTGCAACGAAAACCAGGGGGCAGCCAGTGTCAAGTCGTCGGGAGGCAAACCAGCAGACGGGACTCTGCACTGCATGCCGAAGACCTCGGTGGCTTTTCAGCGGTGGTGTTCTGGGCC
>JADBJO010005554.1:156665-159053 GCA_016801955.1 Conus betulinus
GACAAGGCACAGGGAAGAGTAAAACAAATTAAAAAAGAGTAAGTGAGTCGAATAGGAAGGAAAGGGGGAAAGAGAGGGAGAAACAAAAATGGGGGGGGGTTGGGGGTTGGGGGGCGGGGGTTTGGGCGGGGGTGGTGGGGGGGGATGGGGGTGGGGGGACATGAACGGAACATGAGGGAAGGAGGAGCGGTGGAGGGGGGCCATCATGAGAGGGGGAGGGGAGGGGGGGGGGGAGGGGGGAAATTGGGAAAAAAAATGTGTTTTGAAGTGTTGATGAAACCAAGTAGTGAGAGTAGAAGGGGGAAGGGAAAGTACAAAAAAACGCACCCGGTGGTGGTGGTGGGGGTGGTGGGGGGGGGGGGGGAGGGGGGGGTTGCTTGGGGGATGGGAGTGACTTGATGGGGAAGACGTGGGGAACCAGAGATGAAGCATGTGGGGGGAAGGAAGAACTGGCAGTGGGGAGGGTGAGGTATGAGACGTGGAGGGAGGGGAGGGGGGAACTAGGCAAGGGGGCAGGGGAGAAGGGGGGAATATGGAAGTGGAAAGAAGAAGATGGCAACGAGAAGTAGAAAGATTGGAACGAGGGAAAACGAGGAAGACCGCCCGAAAGGGAAGAAAAAAAAAAAAGATGGAAAGAGAAAGAAAGAGAAAGAGACAAAAGAGAGTCAAGGAGAGAGAGGGTGTGAGCAGAAACTCGAATGTGCGAGACCAGGGAGGAAGATGGATGAGTTTCGACTCACCGTGTTTTTTTTTTTTTCTGTCTGTATGTTAGTGCAACAGACCGCGTGAGGACACGTCAGAATGGCAGAAAACATGGAAGGAGAAGGAGAAGGCAGAAGAAGAAGAAACGAGAGAGAAAGGGAAAAGAGGAAGCGAAGTAAGAAGAAAGGAAAAGAAGAAAGAGAAGAAGAGAAGAAAGAAAGGACGGAAGAGAAGGAAGAAGAAGAGAAAGCAAGAAGAATGAGGGGAAGAGGGGAGAAGAGAGAAGACAAGGAGGAAGAAGACGGAAGAAGAAGAAAAAAAGAAAGAAGGAAGAAGAGCAGAGAAGGGGGGAACGAAGAAGAGACGAAGAAGAAGAAAGAAGGAGGGGGGGGGGGAAAGAGAAGGAGGAGAGGGAGGAGGAAAGGAACGGAACAAGAAGAAAAAGGAGAAGAAAGAGAAGAAGGAAGAAGAAGAAGAAGAAGAAGAAAAAAGAAGAGAAGAAGAAACAACAAACAACAAAAAATAACACGAACAACAAGGAGGAGGAAGGAAGGGGAAAGGAGGAGGCAGAGGAGGAGGAGTAGGAGGAGGAGGAGGAGGAGGAGGAGGAGGAGAAGGAGGAGGAAGAAGACAAGAAGAAAGAATGAAGGAGAAGAGAAGAGACGGACAAACCAAGAACAAGAACCAGAAAGGAAGACGATGGAGGGGCACAGACAAGCAGGACAAAAGAAGAATCAGAAACACACGACTGCACTGAGCTGGCCACTGTTCTAGCCACGGTTGTGGCAGCGTCCGTTGTAGTGCAGTACTATGTCGACAGGTCTGAGTGGGTCAGCGTTTGTGGCTCCGAGACTCGTTGAAGAGAGAGAGATTGAGAGGAGAGGAGAGAGAGACTAGAGAGGGAGAGGAGAGAGAGAGAGAGACAGACAGACCGACAAGACCGACAGACAGGCCAGACAGAGAGAGAGAGTCTCTCTCTCTCTCGCTCTCTCTCTCTCTCTCTCTCTCTTCTCTCTGTGCGGGGTGTGTCGTGCGTTTGTAAGTGTGGACGTGCGCGCGCGCGATGTATGTGTGATGTGGGCCGCGCGCGCGCATGCGTGGTGTGCGCCCGGCATGCAGTGTGTTCGTGTAGCGTGCGGGTGCGTGTGTTAGTGCGTATGAGTCAGCGTGTGTGTGTGTAGTGTGTGCGCGTCTGTGTGTATGTGATGTGTGTGTGTGTGGCACGCGTGCGCGTGTGTGCGTAGTGTGTGTTGGGGGGATGTGTGCGTGCGAGCGTGGCGTGACTACTCTGGGTGTGTGTGTGTGTGTTGTGCGTGTGTGTGTGGTGTGTGTGTGTGTGGTGTGGTGGTGTGTGTGTGTGTGTGTTGGTTGTGCGCGCGCGCGCGGTGTGTGGTACTGGACGTTGTTGTGTGTGTGTGGGTGTGTGTCTGTGTTAGTGTGTGTGGCGATGCAGCGTGCGTGCGGTTGCGTTGCGTGTACGTACGTATCTGTGTGTGTGTGGGTGTGTGTGTGTGGGTGTGTGTGTGCATGCATGCATACTGCGAACGTGTGTGTGTGTGCGTGTGTGTGGTGGTTGTGTGTGTGTGTGGTGTGGTGTGGGTGTGTGTGTCTGCCGTGCGTGGTGCGGGCGTGAGTGCGTAGTGCTTGAGTGAGTGAGTGAGTGAGTGGTTGGGTGTGGGTGTGTGT
>JADBJO010005555.1:0-2500 GCA_016801955.1 Conus betulinus
ATTCTGCGGACGAAAGACCTCGGAGTAGGCGACACATATAGAAAGACCTCGGAACAGGCGACACATATAGATCTGTTTTCGGGAGGGATTGCTATAGTTTCCTCATTCAGCTACTGAAAGGGGTTTTCATATTTATGATGTTTTCTCATGCAGCTAGTGAAGGGGTTTTCATATTTATGATACACATTTTCCCTCCCATTTTATTTCATCTTCAAAAATTTTTTTTTTTTTCTCAATTTCTAATTTTTGCCAAATCATTACTATAATAATGGGAAAAATTGTTAACCTGCACTTGTTTTCCTCCACTACTTAATTGTTCAGCTTTATATATATGTGTATATATATATATATGATGTGTGTGTGGAGAGAGAAAGAGATGTGTGTGAGAGAGAGAGAGAGAGAGGGAGGGAGAGAAAATTGCGCAGAAGCTGCCTAACACCTTATGGTTTCCTGCAGCATCTTTCAACTATCTCCTTGTACATAACAAAGACGAGATCTCTTATACGTCCGACCCGAACGGCCTTTCCACTACTTCACATTACAATCGGTCTGCTGAAAGTTACATTTCAGATATTGACATTGTCTTGCAAGAGTACTCTCGTCGCTTAGGTATAGGTGATGAGATCATGCAAGAAGGCGAATTACTGTATGCTTTCGAGACTTCATGGGATGTGTCCGACATGTCGACATCCATGGTGCTAGGTGTACCTCCGACTGCTTTGTGTAGCTTATCCCTCAGAAAATATTGCAATTTTTTTTTCTAAAAAAAAAAGTATTAATTTCGTTCTCTAATCAACGCACAGTTTGGAAACAATATTGTTGTGTGTAGTTCATTTTCACACACACACAAAAATGTCCGTACTAAACTATCCAAAAATGATGTGTCCAGAACTTGGCGCTGATCTTCGCTTGTGAATGGTGGCAAACCTGCTCTGATGTCACCGGCACACCGAAGACAGTGGCGCTTTTCCCTGCAGGAATGGCATCGTCAAAGTTCACAGCACGAGTTGTGTGAACGGAGAATGCCCAGTGAATACATCTGTCCTGGCTTATCCGTGTTTCATCTTCTGCCCTGAAAGAAAAAGAAAGAAAGACAGGGGTGGGGTGGGGGATAAAAATGAACGTTTGTTTTTAGATTTCAAAGTTGGAACTGACTGCAGATGAGTGTTGAAGAATAAAAGCGAAAGTAGAATTTTTATTGGTCCGCCGCACGGGCTGAAACAAACAAGCTACAAACTGGACAAAATGTCCTTTCCGAGCTTCGGGCCTTCTTCAGAAAGAACAAATGAGATTCAAACAATGGAAAGAAAGGACGAACCAACAGTCCACACATCTCTCTTCGATCTAGGTGCAAAATGTAGAGAGGTGAGTTACTGTTTGTTCATGTTTTGCTCTCATGGGTTTGAAAAAAATCATTTTCCTGTCTAAAGAAGCTCAACAGATCAAAACGCGTTGTGCCTGTTAGGGTAACGTGTTTGTTACTTAAATTTGGGGGCCAGTTAATTCTAATTATGCTCCTATTTTTTTTTAATGCACAATACAAACCAGACAAGTTAATTTACAATAGTCTTATGCCGAAGACGATCCCTGGGAATTGTTTGTGCATTGTTGGTGTCTGTTCTGGTATATCGTCTGAAGAAGACTGTTGATTGACAAGTCACGTGGCTTTCGTGTTGTGTATTAGTGTGAACGCTACTTGGCGTCATGTTTTCGTGTGCAGTCACTTTGGTGTTTCTAGGAAGGGGAGGGTGGGTGGAGTTTGCCGTTTGGCGAGTTGGAAACGTACTATTGGCTGAAACGGCGGGGCGGGGGGGGGGGGGTGGGGGGGGGGGTGAGGAAGGGGGACAGAAGGATCCAAGAACCACTTCCTCCATGTCACACCTCATCTCCCCGCCCCTCTCTCTTCTCCCCTTATCCACAACATCACCTTACTCGCTTACCAGGCGATTCTGCATTCGCAGATCTATCAACTGACAAAACAATCGTTGATAGAGCCCACCCCCCCCCCCCCCCATCCCCCGCCTCTCCCCCATCCGACCCCAGCCACTCCCCCCCACCCCCAACCCACCCACCCCCACCCCCATTTTCCTCGCGCGCCTCACTCACCCAGTCATCCATCCACACACCTTCCACCACCTCTACCCTTTCCCTCCGTCTCCACGGCCGTCGTCTGTCATCATTGTGGAGGTAGACTGCCCACTCTTTACCCCCACTCTCCCCCCTCCTTACGCTCACACCAGCCTCCAGGCCTTATTATTTGCTGCGGGAGGTCGGTTGCCCCCGCATGTCCCTTCTCACTAACCCCCCCCCCCCCCCCCCCCCCCCTTCCCTCCTCCTCATGAGCCCCGAGCTTCCGTTTCTCTTCCAGATCCCTTTTGTCATTGCGGTTGGCCCTCGCTTTGTCTCCTCACTCTAGACGCCTTTGTCGTCCTTTATCTCTTCACTCTAGACGCCTTTGTCTCTTCACTCTAGACGCCTTTGTCTCTTCACTCTAGATGCC
>JADBJO010005555.1:7500-37500 GCA_016801955.1 Conus betulinus
ACGCTCTGATACCTGACCCAAACCCGCTGTTATATTGAGCAACAGACGCTCCGACGTCACAAACCACGCATAGATGACCTGTCTGGAAACTGATTTTGTTATCGGAATTAAATTATTCCACTAATCAATTTTATGTTAAAAAAAAGATTTAAACGTGAAAGTAAAGTTTTGCTGAGCAACGCTGTAACCATGACCACGCGTCTCAACAGTTGGGCAAAGGTAATCGCATATATACACTAGCGCGGGTCAAGAAAGGGAAAGAACTCTCACTGCTACACACACACACACACCACACACACACACAGATGTTATGTACTTTACGTATCAACGGTTGAAATACGCACTACTATAACATACTCTCCGGTAAAATGTTATAGCAGTGAAGACCCCTCACGCTGGTCTGAGAATACAATCAAACAAAAAGAAAAAAACAATGAACTCTACAACTCACACAAAGGGGAGGGCGTCGGGTGTGTGGTGTGTGTGGGGAGCGAACAAACAAACGCATGGTGTATCATTATCATGGTTCGGTTCAACCCCATATCCTTCTGTGACAGAAATGTGCTTCACAACCCTTTTTCCAGTCTGTGAAAATATCCATATTATCTGAATGTATTACACTTTTGTTTGTGAAGGAAATTGAAAATTGAAGGGTATCTGATCTGATGGCTGAAATTGAAGGATATGTAACTGATGGCTGAATTGGAAGGGTAGGGTATGTAACTGATGGCTGAATTGGAAGGGTATGTATATGATGGCACTTTTTCCCGTTTTGAGCTCCAGAACTGCGATACTTCATCTTAAATTCACACACAAGAAGCTCACACACACACGGTACACACACATGCGCTCGCATTCACGCACCACACACACACACACACACACACACACACACACACACACACACACACACACACACACACTCTCTCTCTCTCTCTCTCTCTCTCTCTCTCTCTCTCTCTCTCATGGGCCCACGCCCACACCCATACACACATGTGTATACTCATCACACACATGTACAATGATCATAATGGCACATCCAGTTTTAGGTAAGTACTCAAGGTCTGACCAGCGCGTTAGGCTAATGCGTCAGTCAGATGTCTGCTAAGTCGTAGCCACGAGACCCTTCTCTTAAATTCTGTCACCGTAGTCATTAATTCATTTATCCATCAGCTTCAAATCATGCATAGCGTGGTCTCAAAACTTGGCGGATGTGGTGTAGCGTATATGGACTAGTCCGCACGCAGTGACACCTCCTTGATGAAACTGAAACTGAGAGAATTTTTCAATAAATTGATGAAGTAACAAGTGTTCGAAGGGAACGCCCGTAAACTCGGCTAGCATTGGAACACTCAGCACTCACAGTACCGATTCGTCGAAACGATTAAACTGATCGAAACAGGGGTGCAGTTTGAAAAGAAAAACAGAAGGAAAGACAGAAAGAGGAATGGAATGGCTTGATGACTTGATTAGTGGATGACACTGTGGCCAGTAATGGAATTTGAAGTGTTCAGAAACTGGCTGTTTACTGGTGTATTTGTGGCGGAAGCCAGCAGGTTGGGAACTTGGCCATTGTGTGGAGGTAATGAGATATCATGCACATTGTGTGGAGGTAATGAGATATCATGCACATTGTGTGGAGGTAATGAGATATCATGCACACTGTGTGGAGGTAATGAGATATCATGCACATTGTGTGAAGGTAATGAGATATCATGCACACTGTGTGGAGGTAATGAGATATCATGCACACTGTGTGGAGGTAATGAGATATCATGCACACTGTGTGGAGGTAATGAGATATCATGCACATTGTGTGGAGGTAATGAGATATCATGCACATTGTGTGAAGGTAATGAGATATCATGCACACTGTGTGGAGTAATGAGATATCATGCACATTAGAGCAAGTGTATTCAGCAGGGCGGGGCAATGTTGGTGTCGGACACTGAACTGAATTAAGGCTTCAGTTAACGAGATGGCTGGACGAAAAGTAAAGCCCAGGACAGAGAGAGAGAGAGAGAGAGAGAGAGAGAGAGAGAGAGAGAGAGAGAGAAGAGAAGAGAAGAGAAGGGGTATGAGGAAGGGAAGGAGCGGGAGGGAGGGGGAGGGAGGGGACACAGTGCCTTATTCTCCACACCCACAACCCCCCCCCACCCCCACAACCCCCCCCCCCCCCCCCCTCCCCCCCCCCCCCCCCCCCCCCCCCCCATCCCCCACTGTTTCTTCCTCGCCTAGTGTTTCTTCTCCCCAGTCCAAATAAACCCCGCGAAGCAACAGGGGAGGGGAATTAATTACTATCATACAACTGGGGACTAACGGGGCAAAGCTATCAAAGCCAGTTTAGAGCACAGGCACTCGACCCGGTGTTATCCCCCCCCCCTCCCCCCCCTTCCACCAACCCCCTACCCCTCCTTCTTCCCCTCCCCCTCCCCTCCAACTGGAACCCCCCACCCTGTCCTTCTCCTCCACCCTCCCTCTCCCCTCCCACCCCCCCTCTCTCCCCTTGCCTGTGCGCAAGTCCGTTCCGAGGTGAGCCGAGTGCTGTTTGGCAGTTTGTAAAGGACCATTGTGCGGGGGTATGCGACACTCTGAAGGTGACCATACTAACCCCAGCGGACTGTACTGAGTTGACCTGTCTTGGCGTTGAATTAGGGAGATAAAAAAAGAGAGAAAAAAAAAAAAAAAAAAAAGAGAGAAAAAAAGGTCTTGTGGGAAGCGTGACGTGTCCTCCTTCTCCTCCTCCTCCTTCTCTCCTGTCTGTCTGTCTGTCTGTCTGTCTGTCTGTCTGTCTGTCTCTCTCTCTCTCTCTCTCTCTCTCTCTCTCTCTCTCTCTCTCTCTCTGTGTCTCGGTCTGTCTGTCTGTCTTTCTGTCTGTCTGTCTGTCTCTGGTCTCTCTTTCTGTTCCTTTCTCTCTCTCTCTCTCCTCTCTGTCTCTCTCTCTCTCTCTCTCTCTCTCTCTCTCTCTCTCTCTCTCTCTCTCTCTCTCTCTCTCTCTCTGTTTTCTTTCTGTCTGTCTGTGTCTCTCGCTGTTTCTGTCTTTGTCTGTTTCTGTCTGTCTGTCTGTCTGTCTGTTCCGTCTGTCTGTTCATGTCTCTCTCTGTTCATGTCTGTCTGTGTATCTCTCTGTTCTGTATTTGTCTGTTGTCTGTCTTTTGTCTGTCTGTCTGTCTGTCTGTCTGTCTCTCTCTCTCTCTCTCTTCTCTCTCTCTCTCTCTCTCTCTCTCTCTCTCTCTCTCTCGATCTCTCTCTCTCTCTGCCTGCCCGCAACTTTCGGATGGGTGGGCGTCTCAAGGCGTGTACCTGTTTAGATGTAGACATGTCTTACTCACCTCGCTCTTGGGCACCTGTTGGAAGTTGAGAAATTTAAGAGAAATTTCGTGTATTGATATTGAGGGTAACAGAGCAGCTCTGTCATTAATAGAGAGCAAAAAATAAATCACCTATCGCTTTTTGTTAAACGTGCGAAGAATGAGAAAGACAAACACACAAACGAACAAGCAAAACAAAAGAAAACAAAACAAAGCATAACCAAATCAACGTCGGCTTTTTAGAACAATCGAGTCGTAACGTCATGAATTATCTCCCCTGATAGTAGATACCTTCAGGTGAATACCGATGGCTGTCTCTACCAATGGTAAAGAGTTGACAGAATAAGGGGAAAAAGCATTATAAATGAAACAGAAAGAAATGGGGCAAAGCATGAACTTTAATTCTCTGCTTTGCGAAGCAGCTTCTTTCCGTTTGAGATGGATTACATCTTCATTAATAATGACATGTAACGACCGACCTGTGTGTCTGTCTGCTTGTCTGTCTAGCCATTCATTCATCCATCTATTTATTACATCTTCAATACGAACACGTTATCTGTCTGTCTGTCTGTCTGTCTCCCTCTCTCCTCTCTCTCTTTCTCTCTCTTCTCTTCTCTCTCTCTCTCTCTCTCTCTCTCTCTCTCTCTCTGTCTATCTATCTGTCTATCTATCTATCTATCTATCTATCTATCTATCTATCTATCTATCTATCTATCTATCTGACAGTCGATTGATCGATCTATGTATCGATTGATCGATCGGTCTACCAAAATGTCCATCTACCTGAGACAATTTATGTATGCTATGAAACACAAATATTTGTTTCTACGTGAGGTGCCACTTTTCAAGTTTTTCGTTTTAAATATTAAAACAAAACAAAACAAACAAACAACACAACAACAACAACAACACAACAACAACACACAACAACAACCGCATATGTAACACATAGCGTGACATCCTGTATTTCTGTTTGCTTGCAACCCTGCATGTTTGACCGTGGGTTCATGTTGTCCATATGTCTGCAAAACTAATCATGTGAATGTGTTCACTGTCATTCGACTGGGCATGGACACGATCATTCAACGTAGGATTTGATTTGCATGTTACTTGTATGCATGTTACCTGAATTCGTTTACACTAATAATCTAGACCTCCGAGACAGGCTCGTAGGCTGACTGAAGTCCGCTCTAAAGTGAACGAACCATTGGTTCGTATCTCTAGATTACAAATTATGAAATTCTCTCTCTCTCTCTCTCTGTCTCTGTCTCTGTATGTATGTATGTATGTGTGTGTGTGTGTGTGTGTGTGCGTGCGTGCGTGCGTGCGTGCGTGTGTGTGTGTGTGTGTGCACGCACTACTCACACCTTCGCCCCATTTTGCAGTCAATTGCGGGGTCCGTGTTAACAACGCCGCCCCGTGACACCGCCCTACGTCACAGCCCGCCCATAAACCGACTTCACCCTGTCAGCAGTTACCTCCCCTTCCCCCCCCCCCCCCCCCCCCCCATGTAGCTTGACGTCATCCATCACGTGACGACATGATCTATCACCTCATGACGTAATCAATAACCAACGTCAGTTGACAGTGGATGGTTGCTGGAGAGAGAGAGAGAGAGAGAGAGAGAGAGAGAGAGAGAGAGAGTTCAACTCCCGTCAACCATCATAGTCTATGATAAGGTATTGTTAAGAACAGGAAAGACAGAGAAGGTGGGGAAGGATGTGGAGCGGGAAGGGGGGGGGGGGGGGGTGGACTGGAGAAACTTGGTTGTGTGTGTATGAGTGGGAAAGTGAGAGGGAGGAAATGGGGAGGGGGGGGGGGGGGGGGAGGAGGAACGTAAAGAGCGAAAGAAATGGAGAAGGTGGCGAGGTTGTAAGTGACTGGGATGCCGGAATGGGGGTGGGGGATGTTGATGTGGTGTGAAAGTGAGAAGAAGGGTTGACGGAAGACAGAGGCAAAATGAGAGAGAGAGAGAGAGAGAGAGAGAGAGAGAGAGAGAGAGAGAGAGAGAGAGAGAAGAAGAAGAAAGAAGAAGAAGAAAAAGAAGAAGAAGAAGAAGTAGAATTGATAGATGGGCTGTCCATATTAATAATGGATTGCTTGCCTCAAAGGTCTTAGCAGGGTGCACAATAGCCAGCACAAAAGTAAAGTGATGAAAAAAAAAACTTCCTTAGAGAAGGAGGTTGGAGGGAGGGAGGGAGGTAAAGTGAGTGGGGTGGGAGAGTCGGTGGGAACAGGGATGGGGAGGGGTGCACGTGGAAGGAAAGAGGGGAACATCTATTTTTTTTTTTTATTGTCAGCATCATGTGGATGATGAAGTTGGCTCTATTTCAGGTTAACTGTCTTATTCATCATCTATGTTCAAAGGACTATACTTTAGTGCAGGAAAATGAAATGAGAGAGAGAGAGAGAGAGAGAGAGGAGAGAGAGAGAGAGAGAGAGAGAGAGAGACGGACAGACAGACAGGCGGACAGACAGACTACTAAAACAAGCAAGCGAATTTCCATGTGTAAAAATAAATAAATAAATAAATAAATGTAATGAAATACACAGACAATGCATCGTGAGTGTGAGTCGGTTTGGGTGAAAAAAAAAGTGGGAGAAAATAGGAGGATGGAGGCCCGATAGTTTTTTAAGAAAAATTAATTCTGAAAAAAAAAAAAAAAAAGAAAATGAGAGAAAAGAGTGTGGAAAAAATTGGAGGATGGGGGACCCACAAAGATAGAGAGAGAGAGAGAGAGAGAGCGAGAGAGAGGAGAGAGAGAGAGAGAGAGAGAGAGAGAGAGAGGAGAGAGAGACGAGAGAGAGAGACGAGAGAGAGAGAGAGAGAAGAGAGAGAGCGAGGACTAGCAGAGAGGAGAGAGTCAGCTTACAGCGCACTATGGCGAAGTTCTCCGCCATCTAATTGAAAAGCTAGCAGTGTTCTCTGCTGTAATGTCCATTACACTCTGCACGTGGCTCATCTACATCAGTTTTATCACGACAGCGCGAGAGGGCAAAAAGGACATTGATGACGTCACTTCCGTGTGAGGCTCACAAGGCCCCTCCGTCTGCCTCGCGACGGATGACAAATGTCTCATACATATGCTTATGGTCCGCTTCAAAGGGAGGTTATGCAAACGACGACGCCGTACTTATCCCCCTTCTTTTTAGCCTTTGTTTCTCCTTTAATCACAGAGAGGGAAGGGTGTCAACTGGGTGTCAGTTATGTGCCCTTTGCGATGAAACGTGCATGATGGCTGGGTGGGTTGTGTCCCTTTTGTCAGTTCTGCCTTTTCGGTTCGCCGAGTGGGAAGCGTTCCTGACCAATCACACGGCGTTACTATGTATAGTTCATTGGATGGGTAAGGGGTAGGGAGGTAGGGGATACGCTAACCCCACCCCTCGCAACTCTCTCGCCCACTTCCTTTAGGGATTCTAGAGTCTTGCAGTATAAACTTATGCCCCATCCCCTTTATTGAAAATTTCGAATGAGTAATTATCCTTTTTTGTCCCCGTTTTTGACTCCCCCCCCCCCCCCCCCCCCCCACCTTGTCTATTCACTGTCATCTGTCTTTGTTCCAGAAAGAAATGCTGTACACTCTCCCCCCCCCCCCCCCCCCCCTTCTCCTGTCCCAAGATGATGCCGGCTGTGTCGGGGAGAGATGCGGGGGGAGGGAGGGGGGGGAGGAGGAGGGGGGGGGGGAAGAAAGTTGGGGGTGGTTGGCAGAGGGTTGACAGTGTCTGCTGTATGAATTGTATCATTGTTTTGTGGTGTCTGCTGTATGAATTGTATCATTGTTTGGTGGTGTCTGCTGTATGAATTGTATCATTGTTTTGTGGTTAACAGTGTCTGCTGTATGAATTGTATCATTGTTTTGTGGTGTCCGCTGTATGAATTGTATTATCGTTTGTGGTGTCTGCTGTATGAATTGTATCATTGTTTTGTGGTTGACGGTGTCTGCTGTATGAATCGTATCATCGTTTGTGGTGTCCGCTGTGTGAATTGTATCATTACTTTGTGGTTGACGGTGTCTGCTGTATGAATTGTATCATTGTTTTATTGTGTCTGCTGTATGAATGGTATCATTGTTTTTGTGGTTGACAGTGTCCGCTGTATGAATTGTATCATAGTTTGGTGGTTGACGGCGTCCGCTGTATGAATTGTATCATTGTTTGGTGGTTGACGGTGTCCGCTGTATGAATTGTATCATTGTTTGGTGGTTGACGGTGTCCGCTGTATGAATTGTATCATTGTTTGGTGGTTGACAACGTCCCCTGTGTGGATTGTATCATTGTTTGTTGGTTGACGGTGTCTGCTGTATGAGTTGTATCATTATTTTGTGGTGTCTGTTGTATGAATTGTATCATTGTTCTGTGGTGTCTGTTGTATGAAATTGTATCATTGTTTGGTGGTGTCTGCTGTATGAATTGTATCATTGTTTGGTGGTGTCTGCTGTATGAATTGTATCATTGTTTTGTGGTTGGCAGTGTCTGCTGTATGAATTGTATCATTGTTTTTGTGGTTGACAGTGTCTGCTGTATGATTTGCATCATTGTTTTGTCGTTGACGGTGTCTACTGTATGAGTTGCATCATTGTTTTGTGGTTAACAGTGTCTGCCGTATGAATTGTATCATTGTTTTGTGGCTGACGGTGTACAAATTGTACCATTGTTTTGTAGCTGACGGTGTACAAATTGTATCATTGTTTTGCGGCTGACGGTGTACAAATTGTATCATTGTTTTGTGGCTGACGGTGTACAAATTGTACCATTGTTACCATTGTTTTGTGGCTGACGGTGTACAAACTGTATCATTGTTTTGTGGCTGACGGTGTGTACAAATTGTATCATTGTTTTGTGGCTGACAATGTACAGATTGTATCATTGTTTTGTGGCTGACGTGACGGTGTACAAATTGTATCATTGTTTTGTGGCTGACGGTGTACAAATTGTGTCATTGTTTTGTGGCTGATGGTGTACAAAATTTAATTGTGTCATGGTTTTGTGGCTGACGGTGTACAAATTGTGTCATTGTTTTGTGGCTGTCGGTGTACAAATTGTATCATTGTTTTGTGGCTGACAATGTACAGATTGTATCATTGTTTTGTGGCTGAAGGTGTACAAATTGTGTCATTATTTTGTGGCTGACGGTGTACAAATTGTGTCATTGTTTTGTGGCTGACGGTGTACAAAATTTATTTGTGTCATGGTTTTGTGCTGACGGTGTACAAATTGTGTCATTGTTTTGTGGCTGACGGTGTTCAAATTGCGTCATTGTTTTGTGGCTGTCGGTGTACAAATTGTATCATTGTTTTGTGGCTGACGGTGTACCGATTGTGTCATGTTTTGTGGCTGACGGTGTACAAATTGTGTCATTGTTTTGTGGCTGACTGTGTACAAATTGTATCATTGTTTTGTGGCTGACGGTGTACAGATTGTATCATTGTTTTGTGGCTGACGGTATACAAATTGTATCATTGTTCTGTGGCTGTCGCTGTACAAATTGTATCATTGTTTTGTGGCTGACGGTGTACACATTGTATCATTGTTTTGTTGCTGACAGTGTACAGATTGTATCATTTTGTTGTGGCTGACGGTGTACAGATTGTATCATTTTATTATGGCTGACGGTGTACAAATTGTGTCATTGTTTTGTGGCTGACGGTGTACAAATTGTATCATTGTTTTGGGGCTGACGGTGTACAAATTGTGTCATTGTTTTGTGGCTGACGGTGTACAAATTGTATCATTGTTGGTGTACAGATTGTATCATTGTTTTCTGGCTGTTGGTGTACAAATTGTATCATTGTTTTATGGCTGACAGTGTACAGATTGTATCATTAATTTGTGGCTGACGGTGTACAAATTGTGTCATGGTTTTGTTGCTGACTGTGTACAAATTGTGTCATTGTTTTGTGGCTGACGGTGTACAAATTTGTATCATTGTTTTGTGGCTGACGGTGTACAAATTGTATCATTGTTTTTGTGGCTGACGGGTGTACGGATTGTGTCATTGTTTTGTGGCTGACGGTGTACAGATTGTATCATTGTTTTGTGGCTGACGGTGTACAAATTGTACCATTGTTTTGTGGCTGTCGGGTGTACAAATTGTATCATTGTTTTGTGGAAGTCATGTGCGGGTCATTTCCTATCTTTTGTCACTCGTTTTGATTTTGCCTCCTCCTCTTCCTCCTCTTCCTGCTCCTGTTCCTCTCTGTCTGTCTGTCTGTCTGTCTTCCCCCTCTCTGTCTCCCTCCCTCCCCTCTCTCTCTCTCTCTCTCTCTCTCTCTCTCCTCTCTCTCTCTCTCTCTCTCTGTCTCGCTCGCTCGCTCGCTCTCCCTTTCTCTCTCTTATTATTTCTCCACCTCCCTTCCTCTCTCTGTCTCTATGTCTGTCTCTGTCTGTCTGTCTCCCTTTCTCTCTCTCATTCTCTATCTGTCTCCCCTCTCTCTCTCTCTCCCCCCTTCCCCCCTCCCTCCCTCTCTGTCTCCCTCCCGCTCTCTCTCTCTCTCTCTCTCTCTCTCTCTCTCTCTCTCTCTCTCTCTCTCTCTCTCTACTACCGTCCATGGGGCTTGGTTGGCCCAGAAGAAAACGCGTCACACACTTTATTCCAAGGTGAGAGGTTCGATTCTTATCAGCACAGGAAGGTTGGACGAGATTTCCCTTCGGAGTTCACTTCTGTGTTGACTTCACTCCCTTTCCAGTCCTTTGAAAGAATTCATCCCTTCCAATCCTTGGGAAGATTTCACCCCCTTCCAGTCCTTTGAAATAATTCACCCCTTCCAATCCTTTGGAAGAATTCACCCCCTTCCAGTCCTTTGAAAGAATTCACCCCATCCAGTCCTTTGAAAGAATTCACACCCCCATCCAGTCCTTTGAAAGAATTCACCCCCTTACAGTCCTCTGAAAGAATTCACCCCCATTTAGTCCTTTGAAAGAATTAACTCCCCATCCAGTCCTTTGAAAGAATTCACTCCCCATCCAGTCCTTTGAAAGAATTCACCCCCATCCAGTCCTTTGAAAGAATTCACTCCCCATCCAGTCCTTTGAAAGAATTCACCCCCTTACAGTCCTTTGAAAGAATTCACCCCCTTACAGTACTCTAAAAGAATTCACCCCCATCCAGTCCTTTGAAAGAATTCACCCCCATCCAGTCCTTTGAAAGAATTCACCCCTTACAGTACTCTAAAAAGAATTCACCCCCATCCAGTCCTTTGAAAGAATTCACTCCCCATCCAGTCGTTTGAAAGAATTCACACCCCCTTACAGTACTCTAAAAGAATTCACCCCCATCCAGTCCCTTTGAAAGAATTCATCCCCTTACAGTACTCTAAAAGAATTCACCCCATTCCAGTCCTTTGAAAGAATTCATCCCTTCCAATCCTTTGGAAGAATTCACTCCCTTTCCAATCCTTTGAAAGAATTCACTCCCCTTCCAATCCTTTGGAAGTATTCGCTCCCCTTCCAATCCTTTGGAAGAATTCACTCCCCTTCCAATCCTTTGGAAGTATTCACTCCCCTTCCAATCCTTTGGAAAAGTTCACTCTCCTTCAATTCTTTGGAGAAGACTTTAATGCAAAGTCCAGTGGATGAACGCATGGGGGGAAAATCCTATGAAGACATTGGCTTCCATTTGTCCGTTGTGTGCCCATGAGAAGGATGAGATGAAAATAAAACATACCTGATGTCGTGTTCATATATCATCCCGAAGACGGAAGGCGGCTCCCCTTACTGGTGTATTATACATTGTCGCCTATTGTAAAGGGTATCATTCTGCCCAACTTTTGAGAACAGAGTTGCTGTGGTTAATCCCGCAAACGTGGGATAGGACCACAGTGAGGGGTAACCTAGCTGGTAGAATGGAATGCCAGGTTAAGAGGCTGGTCACTCAGCAGACAATGTGCCTACATGCTGGTCTGGGCAGACTGGTTTTAGAAGAGACAGCCATTGGACTTCAGCCACATCGTAATTGGTGTTGCCTTTGCTGAGGAGCTCTTGAGAGCCTCCCTTTGACCATGGCTGGTCTGGAATGGCTTGGGTCTGGGAGACAAGTTATAGGCCGAGGGGACACCTGGGAGACCGTGGAGCTGTAGTTGGTGTTGTCGTGTGTGTGTGTGTGTGTGTGTGTGTGTGTGTGTGTGTGTGGTGTGTGTGTGTGTGTGTGACTCCATTTTGGCGGGATGTGTGCGTGCGATTCTGTATTGGTGTGGTGTGTGTGTATCTGGAGTGGTGGGGGGTGGGGGAGGGGTGGTAGGATGTGTGTGCGTGCATGTGTTAATATTTATATATATATATATGTACAGACTGACACAAGATGGATAAATGAATTGACAAGGAATGACCGAGCACAGTGGAAAGAGTGGAATATTTTTAATGATTATGCATGTTTTATAATTTGTTATAATATGTGAATTTTGATAATAGCACAACAAACAAATTTTCCTTGTATTTTATGAGGACAAATAACATATTGTGTATCGTGTATCGTGTGTATCGTCTTTGCAGAGGTTCTAGTGGTTCCATTGTGACTCAGGCCACAAAGGAGTTTCTCGACAGATCGCGTTGAAAGGGGTTGGGAGGCCTATATACTCCCAGCGTTCTGGCTCTGAGACCATTTCTTCACTGAGCAGAGTGTGATGGAGGCTGTGACGCTGATTCCGTTATTCAGGTGTTTGTGAATGTAAAGGTATGTCGATGGTTTTTGCCTTTGGTTTGGCTATGTTTGACCTAGAGTGAGGGCAGATAGAGTACTATCTTCGTGAAACAACACTAGTAAATGGAAGTTAAAAGTTCGATGTTCTTACATTTTTATTGTACAAACTCCATTTTCTTATCAACTGGAAATGAGATATACCAAATTTCCACCGACAATTATTCAAGTAACTCTGCAACTTAGCAGGGACTGACGCTTAATAAGAATGAAATTAAAAACAACAACAACAACAAAAAAAACAGTTGTTCAGTATCATCACAGATTTTATTGTAAGTAATCAACAAATCGATGCCAGAAAACGTAGAGATTACAGACGTTGCTGTCTTTTATTGTCATAAGTGGATAAAGTTTAACGCGCGCCCTGCAGGTTTTTGTGTTCGAACAGTAGACAAACTGGCTTGTAAACGTCCCCCTTGTTGGCTGGCGAGACGGATAGGGTTAAGTCACAGTGATGAAACCGCACGGCGGCCTGAGCAAATGATTAAGATACAGCCAGTGAAGATAGTTTGATTATTCCTCTGTGTGTCTGGTTTGCTACCTATCCACAAAGGAAGTGTTTTACCTGTTTGTTCGATTGTTTCATTATTTGAGCGACTGAAGGTTGCGTGGTTACTTGGCTGAGTAATTAGGCAGTTAATTACGTGATACTGTTCGATTGTTTGTGCGTTCATGTGGCTATTTTGTGCTCGAGTAGCCACTGGTCAGTCTGTTTGTTTATTCGGTTGTCGCGTCGGTTAGTCTGTGAGTGTTTATCTTTTCAGTATATTTACACCCGTGGGTCCATTGTAGGGCTGAAAAGCAACAGCCATTATTGGGCCGGGGTGTAGGCCTAACGGGTGAAACGCGAGGAGCCATAGCGTGTAGCACGCACTGTCCTGAGGTGGTGTGTCTACGGAGAAAGAAAAATAGCTTTAGTTTGGCTGGTTAATGTGCAAGATGTGTCCTTTTTGAATTTGATCATATATGTGGTCACTACGCAAACGATTTTTTTTTTTCCATACAATTGCGTAACTGCTGTGCGGCCCAAGTGATGCCTTGCCATTGAGAATTAGATGTTAATTTCGCAATGGGGAGTTCCCTTTTGTGTGTGTGTGTGTGTGTGTGTGTGTGTGTGTGTGTGTGTGTGTGTGTGTGAGAGAGAGAGAGAGAGAGAGAGAGAGAGAGAGAGAGAGAGAGAGGTGAGTGAGTGTGTGTGTGATCGCTATCTTCGCCATGAAATCACGATCCATGCTTTTGACTGTATGTAACTCCTGCTGCTTGTAACGGAGGCCCCTTTGTTAATGTAATGATGATGATGTGATTAGCTAATGTCATTGATTGCAGAGATGTTTTTGATTCCTACCGTTCGCAACGGAGAGGCCTTTTGTGCTTTTTTTTTTTGTTGTAAATCCTTGCACCTTACCTTTGGTAACGTCTATGTGCTGCAGGGACAATATTCAGATATTCTTTGAAGCTAAGACCTATTGTTTTAATGTAAATTTAACAATTCCATTGTCAACGTTTGATACTTGTCTTGGCTGAATTTGAATGATTTGTGTCTTGTAAATGTTTCATCTCTTCCCCATGAAACTATTCTCATGTTGAATGATTATGTTTTTTTTTTAATACCTCATGTTTATGATTATTATTGTTTATGTCTTAACAGGTCGGTGTGGTTGGGTCGATCCAATTATGATTTGAAATAAAAGAGAGCGAAACCAACGAGCTGGTGCTGGTGTGGAAGACGATGTCCCCGCTCATTCTTTTCTCAGTCACGTTTCCCTTTTCCCTCCCCTTCCCTCCTTACCCACCACTTTACACTATGTAAAAAAAAAAAAAAAAAAAAAAAAAAAAAAAACTAACCCAAGGTGAACCTCGGAGCTGTAGACAAGGAAACGAAGAAACGAAGAAAAAAAAAAAAGAAAAAAAAAGGAAGAAAAAGAAAAGAAAAGAAAATGGGATTGTCCGCGTTTTGTCCCCTTTCTGATCGCCTTTGCACGTGAAATCCATGGCAGTTTCCTTCACCATTGAGTCATAGCATTCTGATTTTTATGCTTTAAATCTGCTGACAGTGACGTCAGAGAACTGGAGGAGGGAAATGGAGGAGGAGGGCAGCTTCCCCCTCCCCTTCATGGAAATAATGGGGGCGGGGGGGGGGGCCTGCTTTCTTTTCGCCTCCACGCAATATCAGGAGCCCCAAAAATACGGACGGCATGTTACAGTGTGCCCCGCCCCCTTCCCTGTCGTCCCCACTTCCACAGAAATTTGGAAGATGACCAGACATCTCATCTCGAAAATTTGCAAACGAGTGTCCCTCCCCTCCCCCCCCCCCCCCCCCTTCCAGCTTCTACAAAAATTTGGATACACGAACACATTACCACTACCACCACCACTATCACGTTTTTATGAACATTTGAACATTTGGTAGATGAGCCCCCCACCCCCTCGCCCACCCCTTTCCTGCTTTGACAAAAGCTTTCCTGAAAATTTAGAACACGACATCTATTTCTTTTAATCTTATTTGATTTTTTTTCCCTTTTTTTGGGTGGGGGGAGGGGGGGGGGGGGGGGGGGGGGGGGGGGGTGTAAATCAGGCTGCCTCCTCTCCCCCTCCCCTCCCCTCCCCCTCTCCCCCCGTCCCTTCCTCCAGTGCGTAATATCTTTCGATGCGTTTGGGCGACTAAGAGCTATTGTGATGGAGTCTTTGTGCTCATTTTGCGGTGCCGTGGCAAGAAGTCGACAGCGTCGAAGTGAGATGACTGCCGGCGGAAATCAAAGCAAATTTTAAAGTGAAATGACTGTTCCGTTGAACGAAAGACACGAATTACACTACAAAGCACGACGCGTTTCGACCTCTTAGGTCTTATTCAGGCGAGACAAAACAACTTTCAAGACAATGAAAACGAAGAACGAGCCATCACTTACCTCCTCAAATGGGTGCAAACTAGAAAAGGACGTTCCACATCCATCTTCCGCCCATTTTGAGCAGATAAGTGATTGTTCGTTTTTCGGTTGGCTTGGCTTGGCTTGGCTTGGCTTGGCTTGGCTTGGTTTGGTTTGGCTTGGCTTGGCTTGGCTTGGCTTGGCTTGGCTTGGCTTGGCTTGGCTTGGCTTGGTTTGGTTTGGTTTGGTTTGGTTTGGTTTGGTTTGGTCCTTGAACGTTGTTTGTCTGGTCTGAAGAAGACCATCGAGGTCAAACGCGTCATGTCTTGTCTTGTAAATTGTTTGTCTCTTTCGATCCGCGGAAAAAAAAAAAAGCAATTTTTTTCATAAGTTTGTTTCATCAACCTGATAAGGCTGAAATTAAGGGAAAGAGACGGGCAACTCTATACCGCCCAGTTTTATTTTCAGCCGTTAATGTGGAGAATAACGTGCTATGAACTATACATATAGACATGCTGTGTGTGTGTGTGTGTGTGTGTGTGTGTGTGTGTGTGTGTGTGTGTGTGTGTGTGTTCTGCTATCACAAGAGTTATCCCCCTTTTTAACGTGGTGAGAGCCCCTGAAAAGGCGCGATGTGGTCGGTCGGGCTACAATGGAACTGAAGCTGATAAGAACGTTATAGAAATCGAAAATATTTCCTTCGTGACCCTAGACTCCTAGAGCCTCCAATTATTCCGTTTGCATTGGAGATGGAGCTGATCCCCACCCCCGCCCCTTCCCCCCCCACCCCCATGCATATACTAGTCTTGGAAAGAAGCACAGCATCAGCCTCTTAGCTTTAATTTTCCTTTTTTTCTTTCCAACTTTGTTATTATCATTTTCAGTGGCAAACATCTCTTGCAGAGGCACACGTTCACGTGAATACGACTATAACAGATCTAAAGATATTGATTTCAAATGATGAATGCTCCATTTTTTTTTAATACAGAAAAGAAAGAAAGGAAAGGAAGGAAGAAAAAAAGAAAGAAGAGAAAGCAAAAAAAGAAAGAAAGAAAGAAACAAGAAAGAAAATAGCAAGAAAAAAAAGAAAGAAAGGAAAAAGAAAGAGAGAAAACAAGAAAAAAGAAAGAAAGAAGAAAGAGAAGCTGTGAAGAACAAGAATAACAAGAAGGAGAAGAACAAGAAAGAGGAGGAGAAAAAGGAGGAGGAGGAGGAGGAGGGAGGAGGAGGAGGAAGAAGAAGAAGAGGAGGAGAATAAGAAGAGGGAGAATATGGGAGGCTGTCGTGATAACGGCTCTCTCTCTCTCTCTCTCTCTCTCTCTCTCTCTCTGTCTCTGTCTCTCTCTCTCTCTCTCTCTCTCTCTCTCTCTCTCTCTCTCTCTCTCTCATATGCACATACAAAAACACCGCCGATCACTCCAAGATTCATTCATGTCTTCGACAATTTTTGTTCAACGCTCTGTCTTAAATAGTCCATTCCTATCTTCGACAAATGCCACGTTTTTCTTCCAGTCTTCTTTCTACAGTCTTTCATGTCTGGCTCCGACAATTCTCACATCTTTCTGTTGACATTCTTTTCAATTCCCTCCAAACATTTGGGCTATATTGGCAGCGACCTGAGCAATACTGAACAGACGCTGTTAGCGCAGATCATTTTTACAACACCACGTTATGATGATTATGTTACTGTACCAGATTTTGAAAACTCTGACCTCATGAATCTCACTGTTGTGTGGAATTGACCATTTTCATATGTAAACTCTGACCTCATGAATATCACTGTTGTGTGGGGCTGACCATGTTCATATGAAAACTCTGACCTCATGAATATCACTGTTTGTGTGGATTGACCAGTTTCATACTGATTCAGTTTTGCATATCTGCTTTGTATTGTTTCCTGTTATTGTTTTTCATTGATAAATTGAAGTAAGCGTAAATACAGTGCATGTGTGACATACCAGTAGTCTCCTACTGATTCATAGTTAACTTTCACTCACCTGCTTGATCTTGTAAAAGGTAGCATTCCTGGTCATAAAGTGGGGAATGGCGCAATGTCAGTAGCTTCGTTATTACGATTATCATCATCATTATTATCAAATCATCATCATCATCATCATCTTTATCACCACCACCACCACCATTATTATTATTATTATTATTATTGAAACAATGACAATCATCAGTTCAGTTCAGTTCAGTTCAGTTCAGTTCAGTGGTTTATTTAATGCATCTTCATCACCAGATGATATTAGACATTTAGAAAAACAAAAAAAAAAACAACAAAAAAACAAAAAATCTTCACACCCACCTTGATCATCCATGTAAGTACTTTCAAACCCACATCTGATGTATGCATATTTACACACATCTGATGTATGCATATTTACACACATCTGATGTATGCATATTTACACACATCCTATGTTTGCATATTTACACACATCTGATGTATGCATATTTACACACATCTGATGCATGCATATTTACACACATCTGATGCATGCATATTTACACACATCTGATGTATGCATATTTACACACATCTGATGTATGCATATCTACACACATCTGATGTATGCATATCTACACACATCTGATGTATGCATATTTACACACATCTGATGTATGCATATTTACATACATCTGATGTATGCATATTTGCATAAGCGGACTACCCTAGAGGTACACAAAATCGTTGATCTTTATAGGACTTTTGCAATCTGTTACTGGGAAATAACCATGGCAATTTCAGCAACATATGAACCATATAAGACAAATAAAGGAACCGTATAAGACAAATAAAGGAACCGTATAAGAAAAATAAAGGGACCGTATAAGACAAATAAAGGAACTGTATAAGACAAATAAAGGAACTGTATAAGACAAATAAAGGGACCGTATAAGACAAATAAAGGGACCGTATAAGACAAATAAAGGGACCGTATAAGACAAATAAAGGGACCGTATAAGTGTATGCAGAGAAAACCTTTCAGTGCATCATCTTTTGTTTGAATGCTCAGTGTTGACCTCGCTCTATCAGGGGAAAGGTATTGAGATGAATAACGTTGATAATGTCAATACTGATCATCATCATCATCATCATCATCATTATTATCATCATTGCTTAAATGAAAACAGCTTTTGCTGGTCCCTTTTGGGTTTATCTGTAAAAGCCACAAAGGTAAAAAAATCCTTGGTCCTGTTTAGCTGGCGGTCCCACTAACCTTTCCCTTCCTCACTCAGGTACTTCCATTCAAGTGGCCGCCTAGTAACCTCCCTTGGTTTTCTTACGTAGTTAGTTCCATTAACCTGGCGCTCAGTAACCGCCCTTTCTTTTTTCGTTATTTCATTCACTTGGCGGTCCAACACAGATACACCAATGGCAATTTTCATGGTGGACGTCAATGTGATTCGGACGCATAATATCTAAGCTGGTATCCTTCTCTCCTTCCCCTACGACCCCCCCCCCCCTCTCTCTCTCTCTCTCTCTCTCTCTCTCTCTCTCTCTCTCTCTCTCTCTCGCTCTCTCTTTCTCTACGCTTCCCCCCCTCCCCCACCCACCTTCACTCTCCCATCCCTCCATCTTTTCTCACCGCTCTGTTGTAAATTTTTCAAAAATTCATACTTGTATTCAGGAAGGGGCTTAGACTTTTATATGAAATAAATGCCATTAAACTCTAACTCTCTCTCTCTCTCTCTCTTTCTCTCTCTCTCTCTCTCTATCTCTCTCTCTGTGTCTGTCTGTCTGTCTGTCTCTCTCTCTCTCTCTCTCTCTCTCTCTCTCTCTCTCTCTCTCTCTCTCTCTCTCTCTCCCTCTCTCCAGGGAGAGAAAAAAAAGACACATAGAGATAAGCAGACAGCGACACTGGACCAGACACATAGACAGACGCAGCAGCAGCGGAAACAGAAACAAAGCGGACAGCCGGTCACAAGTCAAATAAGATAACACAAAATGAAATAAAATAACATGAAATAAAATCCTTCACACGTTGGCGACATAGAGCAGGTTGATAGAATGTAGGGGAATAAATGTAAACCAGAGAACCTGGTTTTTCAGCAACTTTTTACTTCCTGCACTTTAAGCTCCAGCCACGTAAAGAAAATAATTGTTCTAGAATGTTATAAAAAAGAAAAAGAAAAAAAAAAGAAAATTCTGTGGTACTTATAGACACCGTTTATTTTATTTTGTTTTGAAGTTGAAACGAGTTCAAATGGAATGAAAACTTAATTGAATACCAAGCTGTTTAAATCTTCATCTTTGTTTTTCAGCTTTGTTTCTCTAATTCATGAATACTAATAAATACGTCAGGTTACGACATTGGATAAATTCTGTAAACTTCACAACGATTGGTAGGGAGAGTTGTCGGCATTCACCTGTTGGAAAACATGTCATGTACGTTCATGAAGTAACAGACCTGTTGAAAAGAAAGGGAGATAACTACAGAGTAATTGTTTGCATGGCCGCCCTTTGAAGCAGTCGTATGTAGGAGACATTTGTCACCAGCCAGGCGTTTGTGGGCTTCACACGGAAGTGATGTCATTGTTCTGTTTTGTTTTGTTTTTGCTCCAGCAATGTAGTATGCAAATAAGACACGTGCAAGGTGTGACCAAACAAAAAAAAAAAAAAAAGAAAAGGAAAAAGAAGGAGAAAGAAGAAGAAGAAGAAGAAGAAGAAGGAAACAAGAATAGACTTTCAATTATGATGTTGGTGTGCATGTTTATTAGTGCCCTCGTCTTGCAGTACGACGTTCTCTCTCTCTCTCTCTCTCTCTCTCTCTCTCTCTCTCTCTCTCTCTCTCTCTCTCTCTCTCTCTCTCTCTCTCTCTCTCTCTCTTCTCTCTTCTTCTCTTTATTCTTCTTCTTCTTCTTTTTCGGTTCATTATTTTCTGTTGTTTTATTCATTTCAGAAGACGTTACTCTCAACGTTTAATGATGTCATATGTCATGTCGTTTGTTTACCTCCCTCACCTTAATGGCTTGTTTAGATGAAGACAGTAACACGTCAAATTGGGGGACACACACACACACACACACACACACACACACACACACACACACACACACACACACACGCACTCTCTCTCTCTCTCTCTCTCTCTCTCTAATTCGCGTCTTGCACTCACGCACACACACACACACACAAACAAACATACACACGCGCTTCCGCGCTTGTGCGCTTCCACACACACACACTTCAACTTGCTGTTCATGTTCGATGATCCAGAGACAGTGTATTGTGGAAGACATCGGGGGGTGTGCTGCACTTTGTGAACTGCCATTGCCACGATGAAGAATTCAGAAATTGTTTTAACAGAAAGAAGGCGTACAGAATGGTTAAAGTGACATGCAGATTGCAATAGGAAACTAGCTAGCTCCAAGTTACTAACCAATGAAAACAAATCTTAAATAAATGTTAGCGAACCGCCAAGAGAAACGTGGACAAAACGTCACAAGACAAAACACGACGCGTTTCGACCTCTTGGGTCTTCTTCGGGCAAGATACAAACCAATAGGACAATGAACATGAACGAGCAATCACTTATCTTTGGTCACTTCGGCGCAAGGTAGGCGTTTGAAAGTAAACGAGGCTGTTTGAAGGTAGATGGAACTTAACCAATGCAAGTACAAAATAATAGCTTAAAATGGTTAAAGCGACATGCAGAATGCAATAGGAAATAGGAAATTAGCTAGCTCCAAGTTAATTAACCAATGAAAAGTACAAACAGCTTATACATGAAGAACATCAGAAAGGCGCAGTACCACCAGCAACAGAAAATTAGGCACTAAACAAAAGTCGTTGATTTCGTTTAGACATAACTTCATTGATTTATTTTTCATGTTTGTTCTGTCAACGGAAATGAGCTTGTCTTTTAATTCTGCAATTGAAATTTGTACTTTTTTTAGCATTAGGACTGGCACATTATCTATGATGATGACCCTGAAAAGGCCATTTCGGTTGACCCGCACTGCAAGCAGACCTGATTGATTTACCGATTGATTTGTTTGTTCCCTCGTCCCGTTTTTCTTCTGCACACCATTCAGACTTGTATCAAACGTGTCAGCTTGTCAGGTCATTCTTAAAATCGTTTGCGATGAAAAGAAATAACCGGCGAAACTTTTTTTTTGCAGTAGACCGAATTCCCCCCCCCCCCCCCCCCCCACACACACACCACACATGCACGCACGCACGCACGCGCGCGCGCGCGCGCACACCACACACACACACACACACACACACACACTCACACACTCACACACACATACACGCACGCACGCACGCACGCACGCACACTCACTCACACACACATACACACACACACACACACACACGCACGCACGCACGCACGCACGCACGCACGCACGCACGCACGCACACACACTCACTCACTCACTCACTCACACACTCACACACAAAGTCGTGGAACATTTCAGTTTCATCAAAATGATGGGATTCAGTGTCAGAATTATATATTTAATCTTTGTATGGCAGGGCTAGATCAGATACATCAAAGAAGGGGAGGAGGAGGGGGGGGGGGGGGGGGGGGGGGGGGGGGGGGGGGGGGGGGGGGGGGGGACGGAGGTTCCGAGGTGGGGTCTGGGAGTTCTTCCTCAGCGGGGAAAAAGACAAAGTTCCCTGCCTTCCAAACATGTCGAAGGGGCGCGCGGTGAGTTGGGGGGAGGTTCTTCTTTCAAAATAAAAAAACAAAAAAGGGGGTGGGGGGTAGGGGAAGACTCCTCTTCCAACATTGCCTTAAGAGATGGGAAGAGGGTGGGGGAGGGGGTAAGTCTTCTTCCAACATTGTCTTAAGAGATGGGAAGGGGATAGGGGGAGGGGGGGGGGAAAGTCTTCTTCGAAAAAACGCTTTAAGGGATTGGAAAGGGGGACGTGAAATGGTTTTTCTTTCAACCCTTTTATATAAGCGGAGGATTGGGGTAGGGGTGGGAATGCCATCTTCCAGTTTGCTTTAAAGCAGGGATGGTGTGATGGAATGGGGGTTCCTCACTCTCTTTTAAAAGGAGGGGGGGGGGGAGGACTCCTCTTTCAATTAAAGGGGTTCCTCTTAAGAAACAAAACAACAACAACAAAACAAAACAAGAAAAACGCTACCCCCCTGATCATTTGCACAACTCGGTACGAAGATGTGGGGGGTCTAGGCACCCTTGAAACCCCTTCCCTCTCAAACCAAAAACCATCATTGTTTCCATTAAAAAAAAGAATTAAATCCGTGAATCAGACCCCTGTTCTTTCCACTGATACTGGAGCTGTCAGCGTAGACGTGGTTGTGGAGGGTGTGTTCCACGTTGATGGATTTGCCGGTCAGTGTAACACCTCTGACATTAGTACAGGTGATTCAAGAGCTCAAATTATACATGTATTTCCGATGGTTGTATCTGCCTCCGTCTCATGCTGTACAAAGGAAATACTTTGTGGAACAAGACATCCGTGTTTGTCCACTTCCTTCAAGGAGTACAACATCCGCTCGATTGTTGTGAGAAGGATAGGATTTGATGGCATCACTCTCCTCCTGCAGTCTTACCATTAGCCACCTGTCTTGCAGTCTTACCATTGGCCACCTGTCTTGCAGTCTTACCATTGGCCACCTGTCTTGCAGTCTTACCATTGGCACCTGTCTTGCAGTCTTACCATTGGCTACCTGTCCGACTTAGTTAAGAGATCAAATTAACGCTCTGTGTCACACACACGTTCACATCTCCGCCACTTCCTGTTTCCTGTCTTCAGCTCTACATCCCGTTCTCTAAAGGGCCGGGTCAGATCCACTTTCCTCTCCAATTCACAGATAATCAACTTCAGCCCCCGCTCTTTCTCGGTCTCCAATCCACATACCTGAAATGACCTTCCTCTTCCTCTCTTCTTCAAAATGTCAACACTGGGCTCTAAGCTGTCTTAAAATTAGCCTCAGTCCCCCCCCCTCTCCCACTAGACCTTCCCCCCCCCCCCCTCCTGTGGTTTAATAAGAGTGTCCCCGCAAGCGTTCTTTTAAGTTATGGTATGTATGGCATGCAAACGGCGTGTCCAATCACTTAGAATAGTTCGTTTTGCGAAAGATCATCATCATCATCATCATCATCATCATCATCATCATCACCTTAAATAGTATATTATTGTTATCCGTGTACATCAATCAGGGAGACATAAAGACATCATCATGTATAGTTTGACATCTGATTTCACGGCAGCACATCCTCGAAGATGAATAATCCTCACATCATCATTTCTATTGTGGTGATTAGCTGGATAGTCTGGTCAGTGGGGAATACTCTCCAGTCAGCATTATTCTAACTTGTGTCAGCTGAAGTTTGTTTAATTCAATGTAGTACTTTCCACTCTGTTCTTTCTGCAGTCCTGGTGTCAACCTCGGGTCAGGACCAAAAAGAGTCTTGGTGTGAGAACTGGTGTCTGAGAGAAGTCTGTGTGAGGCGCTCTTTGGCTGTGACGATGTTCCTTTAACATGTGGGGACCATGGGTTTTCAGGCCGCTCATTGGCACGTGTTGTGTCGAGATCCGTGGATTCTTCTGCTTTACAGTCAGTCCTGGAAAGACGGAATTCGCCTGCAAACAGGAATCAAGGTGTACATCATTTGTACTCCCGGTTCCTATAGAACAGGGAGTACTTCACAATGGGAACAAAGAAATGCTGTCTGTGTGTCTGTCTGTCCGTCTGTGGTCAAAATGTGTGTGCACACACGTGCACGTACGTGTCTGTCTTTGATGTGTGGCAGGGGTCTTTCACTTTTACGCCTTCTGAAAATTCTGTGCCAGGACTTTCCTCTTTCTGTAATTCTCTTTGACTCTGCCTTCACGTGGTCCTCAAATATTGTATTATATTGTTCTCTACCGTTCTTGACTCTGCCTTCACGTGGTCCTTCAATATTGTATTTATATTGTTCTCTACCGCTCTTTACTATCGTCCCTTGTTTTTCTTCGTTTCTTGTCCATTCAGCTGTCTTCTCACTTGTTCATCTACTTCTTTCACCTGCAAACACTGGGGAGGTAAAGATGGCATGAAAGTGTGTGTGCCTGCAGACAGGGGGGGGGGGGGGGGGGGGGGGTCAGGGGATTGAGGTGTTTTGTGTGTGTTGTGTGTGTGTGTGTGTGTGTGTGTGTGTGTGTGTGTGTGTGTGTGTGTGTGAACTTTATACAAATGAATTAGGCCTGTTGCAAACAAATCTTCGCAAGGGCCTATTGCAAAGGTCATACTAATATTACAGTTTTGAAATGACTGCCTATCAGCATGAAAGTACTTGTTTGAATAGAAGCGTTTACAAATGGCAGCCTCAAGATGACCTCATCATGCCTTTTTTTTTTTTAAACTCCCGTACAACTGAATGGATCGCTTCGCTGCCCTCTCCCTCCCACCCTCCTTCTCCATGAAAAATAACTTTGTCATATCTTCAATTGATAGCTATATTCCATTACTTGAGATTTTAATGCATGGTGCTACTCTCTCTCTCTCTCTCTCTCTCTCTCTCTCTCTCTATCTCTCTCCTCTCTCTCTCTCTCTCTCTGTCCTACACCTTCACCTCGTGGAAATGATGTGCTAATGGGTTCCTCCTTCTGTCAATCTCTGAGTCTGCCTCCGCTTGTTTTCTTTGATATTATTTTAAACTTTTGTTCTCTCCCTTTCTTCACTGTCGTTCCCTGATTTTCTGCCTGTCTGATCCACCTGGATGTCCTCACGGACTACAAGGAAACATGTCTAAACCCATGCAAATGCTGATGAGATAAAAAGAAAAAATGGGATGTGCGGCACTGGCCTGAAGGGGCACTGGCCTGGAGAGAGGGTGAGGGGGGGGGGGGGGGGGGGGGGGGGGCAGGTGCTTGACAGCTAAAAAAAATCTTTTTGTTAGGGATAGATGTGATATATACATCAGCTTTCTTTTCGCCTGTTGAATATTTTAAGTATACGTTGGATGAAAGGGGGAAGGATGGAGAAGGTGCGTGCTACTGTCAAATCTTTGCAAGACCCTGTCAATGGTACGCCATCGCAAATATCACAGAAAACAATATATTATGGCTGCTTTTTTTCACTAACAAGGGCAGCCACTTGTTTATGCCAATTTTTGTCAAAAGCTTATAACTGATATGCCATTGCAAATGTTACAGTAATTCTACAATGCCGATATATATTGCATCTTGAACATTAGCTTATGTCTTTTTTTTTCTGTAATTGAGGGTGGGTTTGTATATGTCTGCGCCCCTCCCCCTTTCTCTTTCTCTCCCCCTTCTTCCGCCATTTCTTCATCATCTACTTCCATTACTTGACCTTTTCACCGTGTTTGACCTTTTCACCGTGGTTGACCTTTTCACCGTGTTTGACCTTTTCACCGTGGTTGACCTTTTCACCGTGGTTGACCTTTTCACCGTGGTTGACCTTTTCACCGTGTTTGACTGCGAGCGTTTACGAATGGCTCGGTGGTGTGGCAACCTGACCTTTGCAAAGTCATTAGTACGCCATTGCAAACATTACAGTTACATATCTTCCTGGGACAGCCTTTTCATGTGTGTTTGAAGTGTATGCGGGTGCATGCGTTTGTACGTTTCCCTGTGTGTGTGTGTGTGTGTGTGTGTTGTGTGTGTGTGTGTGTGTGTGTGTGTGTGGTGTGTGTGTGTGTGTGTGTGAGAGTACAACACTATGTTAATCTGACAGTAAATGGGTTTCAGTCAGTCAGTCAGTCAGTCAGTGTGTGTGTGTGTGTGTATGTGTGTGTGTGTGTGTGTGTGTGTGTGTGTGTGTGTGTGTGTGTGTGTGTGTGTGTGTTGAGGGGTCTTTCATTCTCTTGTACACTTTCTGAATATTCTGAGACAGTAAGTTCCTCTTCTGTCATTCTCTGTGGCTCTGCTTTAACATTGTATTTACATTTTTTTTTCTGTTCCATACTTTACTGTCGTCCTCTGGTTTCCTGTTTTCTGCTGACTTTACAGGTTTTTTTTCATACCCCCCCCCACCCCCCACCCCCACGCATCCCCTGGTGCAAATGCTGACGGAGCAGAGAGGGGATAAAATGGTGTGTGTCTGAAGACGGGCAATGTGAAGAGGCCAGGTGTTTGCCCCTTGTTTCCCTGAAGTCAGGGGAAATGTGAAGAGGCCAGGTGTTTGCCCCTTGTTTCCCTGAAGTCAGGGGGAAATGTGAAGAGGCCAGGTGTTTGCCCCTTGTTCCCTGAAGTCAGGGGAAATGTGAAGAGGCCACGTGTTTGCCCCTTGTTTCCCTGAAGTCAGGGGAAATGTGAAGAGGCCAGGTGTTTGCCCCTTGTTTCCCTGAAGACAGGGGAAATGTGAAGGGGCCAGGTGTTTGCCCCTTGTTTCCCTGAAGACAGGGGAAATGTGTGAGGAGGCCAGGTGTTTTGCCCCTTGTGTCCCAAGGATGAAGACAGGGGAAATGTAAAGAGGCCAGGCGTTTGCCCCTTGTTTCCCTGAAGACAGGGGAAATGTGTGAGGAGGCCAGGTGTTTGCCCCTTGTTTCCCTGAAGTCAGGGAAATGTGAAGGGGCCAGGTGTTTGCCCCTTGTTTCCATGAAGACAGGGGAAATGTGGAGGCCAGATGTTTGCCCCTTGTTTCCCTGAAGACAGGGGGAAATATGTGAGGAGGCCAGGTGTTTGCCCCTAGTTTCCCTGAAGACAGGGGAAATGTGTGAGGAGGCCAGGTGTTTGCCCCTAGTTTCCCTGAAGACAGGGGAAATGTGTGAGGAGGCAACGTGTTTGCCCCTTGGTTCCCAAGGATGAAGACAGGGGAAATGTGAAGGGGCCAGGTGTTTGCCCCTTGTTTCCCCTGAAGACAGGGGAAATGTGAAGAGACCAGGTGCTTGCCCCTTGTTTCCCTGAAGACAGGGGAAATGTGAAGATGCCAGGTGTTTGCCCCTTCTTCCCGAAGGATGTATACGATCTATGTCAGATTTTATCCTCGCTTGAAGTCTTTTTTCTGTGTACGGTGTATGAGAGGGGGACGGGTAGTGTGTGTGTGTGTGTGTGTGTGTGTGTGTGTGTGTGTGTTGTGTGTGTGTGTGTGTGTGGTGTGTTGTTGTGGTGGTTGTTGTTGTTATTAAAATGCTATTGTTGAATTTTTTACACAGTGGTGTAATCCAGGGTTGAAAAAATAAAGGTGTATAAATGGCACCCTCAGCTGTCTTAGTTTTCATCTCCATAAAAGGATGCTAAGAGACCAGTCACATAAATGTATATTCTGCACAGCATCATATGCTCATTGTTGTCATAAATGCATATTCTGTACAGCATCATATGCTCATTGTTGTCATAAATGTATATTCTGTACAGCATCATATGCTCATTGTTGTCATACATATATTTTCTGTACAGCATCATGTGCTCATTGTTGTCATAAATGTGTATTCTGTACAGCATCATGTGCGCATTGTTGTTCTTTTGCAGGATGGGACTTTCTTTTTCCGCTCATGAAGAGGCGAGACAAGGAGAGGAAGAGGGCGAGAGAGAGAGAGAGAGAGAGAGAGAGAGAGAGAGAGGGCTAGGAGAGAGAGAGAGAGAGACGGGAAACAGGAATTACGCAAAAATCAAAACCAGCAACAGATGACATGAGTAATAATGGTGCAACGACATGAAAAAAGATGGCAATAAATATGGCAATAAATCATTACAAAAGATTTCTTTTCGTGCCCCTAGCCTTTCTAGAACAATCTTCATCTGGTGTGTACTGAAGACAAAGGCGTTGTCGACACACACAACAACAGACGGTTTTTGCTGATACTGTCTCTTTGTTTATGTGTCTGCCTCTGTAATTGGTTTAGACAGTACTTCAAGTGTCGGACGACATGGTTGATCGATTTCTGTTAGCTTCCGGGGAATTGGAGTTAACTTCTGAAGCCGTTTAGCTATTGCAAAGACCTTTTTTTTTTTTTTTTTTTTTTTTTTAGTAAGGTGTGTGCGTGTGTGTGTGTGTGTGTGTGTGTGTGTGTGTGTGTGTGTGTGTGTGTGTGTGTGTGTGTGTGTGTGTGTGTGTGTGTGTGTGTGTGTGTGTTGTTCTTTTCTTTCTTTCTGCCTCTCATGTACATTTCTTTTTTCTAAAACTCTTCACCCTTTCCTATTGTTATTACAAGGTGTAGCACAACAGCTTAGCTGTAATTAATCTGAAGACTAGGAAGCGAGACTGTAGGCATCAGTTGACCATTCTGCAGTGTGTGTGTGTGTGTGTGTGTGTGTGTGTGTGTGTGTGTGTGTGTGTGTTGTGTGTGTGTGTGTGTGTTGTGTACATTAGTACTGCTTTAAACGTTTTTTACTCCGTCTTTTTCATTCAGTTTTATAATTTGAGGTTGCAAAAGAAATGCAGCAAATGCCTTGATCTATCTGTATAAAGGATGCGAAACAGATGGGCGACGTGTGCCGATGTAATGTCAGTTCTGTCATAGTTGTGATTTTTTTCATTGTTGTTCTTCTGTGGGACGAAACTTTCTTTCTCTGCTCTTGCGGCGACAGACAGGAAGAGATCCTGTGTGCTCGCCCAGGGCGGTAATAATCATAAACTTCAACCACACTGTCGTGGGCATTACTCTCCCTTTGAAGCGGACCATCAGAAGCATATTTCCGAGACATTTGTTATCCGTCCGAAGCTTGCAAGGTTCACACGGAAGTGACGTAAAAAGTCGCCTTTCATTTTTATTTTTTCCCATCATGCTGTCACATGTAAAGAAGGCGCCTGTGTCGCCTGCAACGGAGTGAGAAGGAAGCACTGTGTTCTGTGGATACAGACTCTGTCCTGAGAGAAATTATCGTTCACAGCCATGACGTTAATCTCACCATGTACGCACCACCGTGCCTTCCCTGCACATAGTTTTTTTTTTTTAATTAAAACAAAATAAGAAGAATTTCGTATAGTTTATAGCCTCGCCGACCGATGGGTGTGGGGGAGGGGGGGGGGGGGGGGGGGGGGGGGGGGCTATTTCTGCAAATTCTTCTTTCTGCTGTCATTTATGACTAGTTGCTGGCTCTGCCGTTTTGCCTAATTTCATCACTGTCTCCCATCACTTCATCTCTGTTCTGCTGATGATCGTGTTCTCCATATTCTGTCAGGTAGAACACAATTCTTTGCCCAAGGTTCCTGTCCCTGGACAAGTCCCCACACTCTGAATGCTCTTCCATTCAGCATTAGACACATCGCTTCCACTGCTTCTTCTTCCCACAGTAACACAGAGCGAAAGATGATGCAGACTAATGCGTCAGTAACACTATAATAATTATTCAAATCCAGTGTGTTTGTGCAGCGTGTTTAAGTCGAAAAAGGATACGTGTGTTGCAAATCAACATTGTTTTTTAATTTTACAGAAGAAACAATGCATAAGAAGGTGTAGAATCCGATTTGTTTTTTCTAATTGTGTCAAGGAATCATTATTTACTGACAAGAACTTTTCTTCATTGTTCTGTTTCTTAGAAAAACAGAAAAAAGCCCTGACCCAAAATTTGTAGCTTTTGCTCTCTCTCTCTCTCTCTCTCTCTCTCTCTCTCTCTCCTCTCTCTCTCTCTCTCTCTCTCTCTCAACACACACACACACACCACACACACACACCACACACACACACACACACACACACCACATATATATATATATATATATGTGTGTGTGTGTGTGTGTGGTGTGTGTGTGTGTGTGTGTGTGTAATAAATTAATAAATTCAAAGAATAAGTAACCGAGCACCATTCCAGCAACTTACAGAGCAGCTTGGTGTTGCAAATGACTGCAAGAAATATTCAATAATAAACAAAGTTTGCTTTATGTCTTAGACTGAAGAAATAGGGGAGATAAGCATTCATATCTGCAGTGGTAGATAATTCTGCCTAACTAACAGTATGTGCTTGAGTGGGTGAATGGGGGAATAATAAATGCTTCTCAAAATGAGCCTTCAGCAAGCTTATAGTCTCCAAGGGGGAGACAATCTCCAATGGGGAGGAAACTCACTAACATATAACTCCTGGTCAGATACCGGTATTTCGAAACCTGATTGTTTCTCCTCAGTGACCGCAGAAAGTGGTAACTTGACTCCTCCAATAAAATCATTTCCTTATGTATCTGACAGCAAACATTGCAATTCTGACTTTTTCTGTTGAAAACCTCGCCAGAATCTGCTAACCGCGTTCTGAACTGTTGTC
>JADBJO010005555.1:40000-45000 GCA_016801955.1 Conus betulinus
GCACGCATGCACGCACATACCCCCCCCCCCCAACCCCGCCTCCCCCCCCCCCCCAACCCCCCCCCCCCCCCCCCCCACACACACACACAAAGGGCGGGAATCCTTAAAGTAAGCGCCTCATTTGTCGTCGCTGACCTTTGACACCGTCACCACACCATGCGACACAAGCGCGGAGAATAACGTCCCTTGGACAGACAAAAACATTAGTTTTCTACTTAGCACCTTGGCACGATACACCCTTAAGTCTGATTTAGTCTCCCACAGCGAACCTCCTCGTTCGTCCTGTCTTCAACTCTCAGCCACGAACCCCCTCCCTCACCCCCTCTCTCCCCATACAAACCCAACACTCCCACCCCCTCACCACCTCCCTCGTGTGCCGCACCACCACCTCTCCCGGCCCACCTCCCCCCCCCTTCCCTGCTTACCTACCAGGAATGAACACACCGAAGCAGGTCGTCAGTTTTCGAGTATAGAAAAAAGACACCACTGGGTTGTTGCCAGAACGGAGGAGTGTGGAGGAGATGGTATAGAAGACACCACTGGGTTGTTGCCAAAAGTGTGGAGGAGATGGTATAGAAGACACCATTGGGTTGTTGCCACAAGTGTGGAGGAGAAAAGACACCACTCGGTTGTTGCCGGAAGTGTGGAGGACAGACCGTCAACCCCTGCACTGGAGGTAGACAGGGAGGTTATCAAATCACAGGAAGTGGTGAGTGCCTTCGACATGCGCAGCAGAGCGCTAACGAGCAGAAGGTGAAGATACTCAGCCTTCCCTGTCTGTGTTCTTGGGAAAGCTGTGCCGATGAAAGGCTGTGTGGGACATGAGGTTAAATTTGATTCTGGTTTGATTTCAAATAACTCAACTGTGTTTAGGTAGAAGGTAACGTTCTGACGACTTTTCAAAGAAAGGGCACTCAAACGCTGTTAAACAAAAGAGCACTCAAACACTATAAAAATGGCACCCAAACACTATATAGGAAAATCAGTCAAACACTATAAAGAAAGGGCACTCAAACACTATTAAGAAAGGGCACTCAAAGACTATAAATGGCACTCAAACACTACAAAGGGCGCTTACATACAATAAAGGGCACTCAAACACTATCAAGGGCACTTAATTAAACACCATAACGAAACACTCACACTATAAAGGGCACTCAAACACTATTAGGAAAGGACACTCACACACTGTAAAGAAAGGGCACTAACACTATAAAGAAAGGGCACTCACACACTATAAAGAAAGGTCACTCACACACTATAAAACAGGAATCGAATCACACGCCTCAAACTGCATGGGCGGAGTCTATGACGCGTTAACACTTACAGGAACACACACACACACACACACACACACACACACACACACACACACACACACACACACACACACGCCGAACAGACCGTAAAATAACCTACGCTTATTTACAACACAATGGAAAACAGTGGAGTGAATTTTCCACAACCCCATCTTCTTCTTTCAGAGGGTCCCAGTCAACAGGCATGAAGGATGCAGAAAAACAATACTCCGCACGTTTCAAACTGGCAGTCTGCTGCGGCGGAAACTGAAACGAAAGTTAAAAAAAAAAAAAGAAAGAGAAAAGAAAGAAAAAAAAAAAAACGCTGGATCCAAAACCCAATTTCGTACCTAAATCGGAGAGATACGTGGCTGTCTGTTCGCTCTTTGTTGTTATTGTTCTGAATGCTATGACTTGCCTGAGGAGATTAAATAGGTCGAAACGCGTTGTGTTTTGTTATATAATCTGTATGTCACTTCATTTGGGCGGCCCAGTAATTGCGATCTAATCTCAATGTTCTCCAGACTGCAGCAGTTTGGTGAATATATATATATATATATATATGTGTGTGTGTGTGTGTGTGTGTGTGTGTGTGTTGTGTGCAGTCTCCTTTTTGTATTATGTAATGACAAAGCGTCAGGCCAACTCTGAACAGCGCTTTGTGTGGTTACTCTCCATTTTAACCTTTTTCCCCCATTAATGTTGCAGTCAGTTTCACTTCTCGTTTTGCTAATACTTAGGACAAGGCACCCGAGCGTTATGTAATCTACAAATGCATGCAATTTTTGAGAGGGGGGGGTGAGGGGAGGGTGTCTCTCTCCAGTTCTCAACGCTCCCGTGAAAAAAACAATTGCACTTAACAATTTTTTTTTTTTTCCGCCTCGTTAAGCCCGAGACCTGCTGCTTTTAAAAGATGAGTTTGGCGCGCCGACACAACAAACGGCAGCGTCGCCAAGACGTCACCTGATGCAATAAACCCGCCTCTTCAGACAGGGGAGGAAAGCCAGGTTGCAAATTTCCACCTGTCTGACGTCACCTCCGGAAGAGGATGAGATTCGTCAACCGGAGAAAGGTAGAGAAAGAGGGGGAGGGGGGGGGGGGGGGGGGTTAAAGGGGAGGGGGGGTGGAGGGTGTAAAGTTGACGCGAGAGGAACGTTGTTTCCAATCGTAGCGCGTTCCGCTGAGCATCAATCTCGCGTGCCGAACTTCGCGTCGGTTAGGTCAAGGGTCGAGGGTCAAGGGTCGGCAGGACTGGGGTGGAGGGGTTATGTGTTATGTACATAGGGGGAAAGGTATGGCGCTGGTTGTGGTGGGGTGTGGGGAAGGGAGAGGGGAGGGAGACTGCTTGAGGGGTGGTGGTTTTTTAAAAACGAGCTGTTTCATTTACTTGGTTATTTTCTTCGTTAAATGTTTAGCAGTAAAATTATCTGTGAGCGCAAGTGCGTGCGGGTGCGCGCGGGTGCGCCCGTGAGTGTGTGTGTGTGTGTGTGTGTGTGTGTGTGTGTGTGTGTGTGTGTGTGTGTGTGTGTGTGTGCGTGCGTGCGTGCGTGCGTGCGTGTATGTGTGTGTGTGTGTGTGTGTGCGTGTGTGTGTGGTGTGTGTGTGTGTGTGTGTGTGTGTGTGTGTGTGTGTGCGTGTGGGCGTGTGTGTGGGGGGGGGGGGGGGGGGGGGAAGGGGGAGGGGGGTGATTTCTAACTCTCGCTGGGGGTATCCCAGTGCACACACACTATATATGGCCGTCAGTCCCTGTTTTATTATTTTCCGCTAGATAGACAAATGGGGGGAACTCCCGGTTTTTCAGACGTGGCTAACTCCTCTAATCTTGAAGTATGAGCACGCGCGCTTGTAGAGAAAATGGCGGAGAGATCAAGACTAAATCACCCGCATTAATTCACAACGTCTGCTGACGGACACGGTTTTGGGAATAAGTCTGAACTTCGGTTGTGGATGAAAGAATAAAAAGGCTTTTTTTTTTTCAGTTGGCCTAAAATGCTGAAAACTTCAAAAGAACAGCAGAAGATAAGCGTACACTATATGGGCAGAAATTTTAAATGAGACATACTGTCATATTGTAGATAACGTAAACAAGAATGAAATATGTTCCTTTTTTCCATTCTGTTGATTTTTTGGGTTTCTTTTGTTTTGTTTTGTTTGTTTGTTATTTACCCCTTTGGCCGAGCACTTAGGAGCATACCACTACTGGTAATTCAGGTAGTTGTTTGTGACTTCTTGTCTCTCGTCCGTGGGGGGGATGGCCATACAATCAGTCACGTTATCGTGCAAAAACAAAAACAAAATAAATAAATAAATAAATAAACAACAATGCCGATGTGCATAGCCATGAGTGCTTTATAGCTTCCTGTTTTCATGACTCATCATGACCTGTTTGTTTACAATAGTCATCATGACCTGTTTGTTTACAATAGTCATCATGACCTGTTTGTTTACAATAGTTATCATGACCTGTTTGTTACAATAGAAATACCTGTGTTTTCATGAGTCATCATGACCTGTTTTGTTTACAATAAAAACACCTGTTTCCATCTGTCACTGTCACGAAGAATTCTATTCTATTATCATCTTAAAAAAACAAACCAAAGAAACAAACAAAACTTTTCACGAAGAAAGAAAGCCACCTCTGTTTCTCGGAACGAAAAGAAAAGTTCCGTTCTTATGAAGAAAAAAAATGATTGTTCATGAAGACAAAAAAAAATCCATATACTTTCACTAAAGAATTCCATTGTTTCTGCGAGAAAAATTATCTTTTCCGTGATGAAAAGTACAGTTTTTAAGAAGAAAATTACTATTTCCTGACGACAAATTATTAGTTTTCTTAAAGGTGAATTACTGCTTGATAAAGAATATAACTGTTTCACGATGAAAATTACTTGTTATCACGAAGAATGACATGGTTTTTCACGAAAATTGCTTTCATGAAGAAAAGAAAAGAAAAAGAATGATTGTATTCACAGGGGAAAAAGCGATGGTTTCATAATCAGTACAGAATTACTATTTTTACAAAGAAAAGCAGATTACAATTAATGCAAAGAATATTATTGATTTCGCCGAAAAATAAGTAAATAAAACGAATAAGATACCGTTTCTACAGAGGGGAAAAGAACGCAAGTTTTCAAAATGAAGATTACTATATTTCATGAAGAAAACCAAACCACTGTTTTCACACACACCACACACACACACACACACACACACACACACACACACACTGACCATCAACACAAGCTGTGATGGCTATTGTGAGCTCCGTCAAACGACAGTGTCTGAGGATGACCAGCGCCAGCGCCTTGGGGTCAGTGGGCGAAAGGGTGGGGGGTGGGGGGGGTGGTGGGGGGCGGGGGGATGGAGTGATGGGGGGAAGGGGGGGTGGACGGGGGGGCGTCTGTATGTCTGGACCGTGAGACCTTCTTTCCCGCTCTGTTGTTGCTCCATGGAGTCACTAATCTGTTGATCTAGCTGTAGTCCCTGTAGTGGACCGTGAGACCTTCTTCCCCGCTCTGCTGTTGCTCCATGGAGTCACTAATCTGTTGATCTAGCTGTAGTCCCTGTAGTGGACCGCGAGACCTTCTTTCCCGCTCTGTTGTTGCTCCATGGAGTCACTAATCTGTTGATCTAGCTGTAGTCCCTGGAGTCGACCGTGAGACCTTCTTCCACGGTCTGTTGTTGTTCCATGGAGTCACTAAT
>JADBJO010005555.1:55000-60000 GCA_016801955.1 Conus betulinus
GTGTGTGTGTGTGTGTGTGTGTGTGTGTAATAGAGAGAGAGAGAGAGAGAGAGACAGAGAGACACCAGAGAGTGTTTGATGTGTGTGTGTGGAGGGGGGGGGGGGGGGGGGTGTTCTGATAGCACGGAAAAAGACATTCATTTCTAGGCCGCAAATTTTCTCCCCACCCCACACCCTTTCCCTCGACTTTTTCTTTCCCCAAACTGAGCTGAAGTGCCCGGCAGGCGACTCGCACGACAGAGTGCGGCCCGTTGTCTGCATCAGTCATTGTGTGCTGTGTCATCAGTCATTGTGTGCTGTGTCATCAGTCATTGTGTGCTGTGTCATCAGTCATTGTGTGCTGGCGTGCTGATGATTCCAACATTGACAGGTGAGCGGAAACGTATGGTCACTGTCTCAGCCTGCTTCTGTCCTTGCTCTGTACTCCTTCTGCTCTGTACCTCCCCCCTACCCCCTGCTGCTCATACTCCCCCTGCTCATACTCCCCCCCTGTTCAATACCCCCCCCCCCCTGCTCTGTACTCCTCCTGCTCAATACTCCCCCTGCTCATACTCCCCCTGTTCAATATCCCACCCCTGCTCTGTACTCCTCCTGCTCATACTCCCCCTGTTCAAATACCCCCCCCCCCTGCTCTGTACTCCTCCTGCTCAATACTCCCCCTGCTCAATACTCCCCCTGCTCAATACTCCCATGCTCAATACCCCCCCTGCTCTTTACCCCCCCTGCTCAATACTCCCCCTGCTCAATACTCCCCCCCTGCTCAATACTCCCCGCTCAATACTCCACCGCTCAATACTCCCCCTGCTCAATACTCCCCCGCTCATACTACTCCCCCGCTCAATACTTCCCCTGCTCAATACTCCCCCTGCTCTTTACTACCCCCCCCTGCTCAATACTCCCCTGCTCTTTTACCCCACTGCTCATACTCCCCCTGCTCTTTACCCCCCTGCTCAATACTCCCCCTGCTCTTTACCCCCCTGCTCAATACTCCCCCCCCTGCTCTTTACCCCCCTGCTCAATACTCTCCCCCGCTCAATACTCCCCCTGCTCTTTACCCCCCCCCTGCTCAATACTCCCTCTGCTCTTTACCCCCCTGCTCAATACTCCCCCTGCTCTCTTTACCCCACTGCTCTTTACCCCCCTGCTCTTTACCCACACCCCACTGCTCAATACTCCCCCTGCTCTTTTTACTCCCCGCTCAATACTCCCCCTGCTCAATACTCCCCCTGTTCAATACTCCCCCTGCTCAATACTCCCCCTGCTCTTTACCCCACCTGCTCTTTACCCCCCTGCTCTTTACCCCCACTGCTCAAATATCCCCCTGCTCTTTACTCCCCGCTCAATACTCCCCCTGTTCAATACTCCCGCGTTTTGATATTTTTCCTGCTCAGTGCACACTACCCCCCCTGCCCCCCCCCCCCCCCCCCCCCCCATCCATCCACCCACCCCCACCTTAATTGCCCTCAACACTCCCCCTGTCAACATCTTACCCGCTCCCCTGTTCAACCCCCCCCCCCCCCCCCCCCCCCCCCCCCCCCATACCCCCCAACTACTCCCAACTACTCTTAACCTGCTCAAGACTCCATCACCCACCTACCCCTCTCCGCTTATTACTCTCCCCTTATTACTCCGCTTATTACGTTCAAAATCCCCCTCTGTGTTCGATACTCAATCTGCTCAATACTCCCTCTGTTCGATACTTGCCCGCCCATATCCCTCCACTCAATAGTATCCATGTTTCCTGTTCACCACCCCCCTCCCCCTCAATACTCCCCCCAGCTTCCCACTTCCCCGCTCAACATTCCCGCTGCTTCCTACCCCCCTCTCGATATTCCCCCCTGCCTCCTAATCCCCTCTCAATATTCCCCCTGCTTCCTACCCTCCCTCTCAACATTCCCCCTGCTTCCTACTCCCCTCTCAACATTCCCCCTGCTTACTAATCCCCTCTCAATATCCCCCTGCTTCCTACCCTCCCTCTCAACATTCCCCCTGCTTCCTACTCCCCTCTCAACATTCCCCCTGCTTACTAATCCCCTCTCAATATTCCCCCTGCTTCCTACCCTCACTCTCATGTTTTTCCCTACTTCCTAATCCCCTCTCAACATTCCCCCTGCTTCCTACTCCCCTCTCAACATTCCTCCCTGCTTCCTAATCCCCTCTCAACATTCCCCCTGATTCCTACTCCCCTCTCAACATTCCCCCCTGCTTCCTACTCCCCCCACCTCAATATCCCCCCTGCCTTCTACTCAACTCTCAATGTTCCCCCCTGCTTCCTACTCCCCTCTCAATATTCCCCCCTGCTTCCTACTCCCCTCTCAATTTTTCCCCTACTTCCTACTCTCCCCTCTCAACATCCCCCTGCTTCCTACTCCCCTCTCAATATCCCCCCCCCCCCTTCTTCCAATGCCCACCTCAATATTTCCCCTCGCTTCCTAGTCCCCCCTCTCAATCTTTCCCCCTGCTTCCCACCCCCCTCAATATTCCCCCTGCTTCCTACTCCCCCTCTCAACATTCCCCCTGATTCCTACTCCCCTCTCAACATTCCCCCTGATTCCTACTCCCCTCTCAACATTCCCCTGCTTCCTACTCCCCTCCCAACATCCCCCCTGCTTCCTACTCAACTCTCAATGTTCCCCCTGCTTCCTACTCCCCTCTCAATATTCCCCCCTGCTTCCTACTCCCCTCTCAATTTTTCCCCTACTTCCTACTCCCCCCTCTCAACATTCCCCTGCTTCCTACTCCCCCTCTCAACATCCCCCTGCTTTCTACTCAACTCTCAATGTTCCCCCCCCTGCTTCCTACTCCCCTCTCAATATTCCCCCTGCTTCCTACTCCCCTCTCATTTTTTCCCTACTTCCTACTACTCCCCCCTCTCAATATTCCCCCTGCTTCCTACTCCCCCCTCTCAATCCCCCCCCCCCCCCCCCCCCCCTTTCCAATGCCCACCTCAATATTTCCCTCGCTTCCTCCTAGTTCCCCTCTCAATCTTTCCCCTGCTTCCCACTCCCCCTCAATATTCTCCCTGCTTCCCACTCCCCCTCAATATTCTCCCCTGCTTCCTACTCCCCCTCAATATTTCCTCTGCTTCCTACTCCCCTCTTAATTTTTTCCCTGTTTTCTAATCCCCCTCTCAATATTCCCCCTGCTTTCTACTCCCCCCTCTTAATATCCCACCCCCCTGCTTCCTACTCCCCCCTTAATAATACCCCAACCCCCTGCTTTGTACTCCCCCTCTTAATACCCCCACCCCCTGCTTTTTACTCCCCCTCTTAATACCCCCACCCCCCTGCTTCCTACTCCCACTCTTAATACCCCCCCCACCCCCTGCTTTGTACTCCCCCTCTTAATACCCCCCACCCCCTGCTTTCTACTCCCTTCTCAATATTCCCCCTGCTTCCTGCTCCCCCTCTTAATACCCCCCCACTCCCCGCTTCTACTCCCTACTCAATATTCCCCCCCCTTCTTCCTACGCCCCCTCTAACCCCCCCCCCCCCCCCCCCCCCCACTGCTTTCTACTCCCTTCACAATAACCTCCCTGCTTCCACCACCTCCGCTTTCTACTCCCTTCTCAATATTGCCCTTCTTCCTACTCCCCTCTTAATATCCCCCACCCCGTGTTTTCTATTCCCCTGCTTCCTAATACCCCTCTTCATATCACACTCCCCCCCCCCCCCCCCCCCATCCCGCCTGCTTTTTACTACTTCTTCCTCAATATTCCCCCCGCTTCCCTACTCCCCCTCTTACTGTCCCCCCCCCCCCCCCCCCCCCCCCCCCACACACACACCTTCTACTCCCTTCTCAATATTCCCCCTGCTTCCCCTTTCAATACCCCCCTCCCCACCCCCCCCTTGCTTTCTACTCCCTTCTCAGTATTCCTGCTGCGCGACAGCCTCCCCAAACTCGGTATTGTTCCAGCCCAGTATTCCCCGAACACAAGACTTTCCCTGCTCGGTAATCTGTGTGGCCGCTCTGTCGCTGCTCAGTACGTCCCCTCCTTGACGTCGCCTGCAACAACTCCACCGACGGATTTCCTTCACTCCCCCCCCCCCCCCCCCCCCCCCCCCCCCCCCTTGTTCAGCATAAGAGCTTTTTTTCCCTGTTAAAGATCAAGGTCAATTTTGATGCGGAGAAAGTTGAAAATGCACCAGAATGCAGGTAATATGCCATGGAAATAGATTTCAGTCAACCTACTCTAACATCCTACGGGAAAGATCTTGTTGATTTCAGTAAACCCACTCTAACATTCGACGGAGAGGTCTTGTTGTAGTGGTGGGGGTACAAGAGAATGTTTCCGTACCATCACTCTAGAACACACACTTACACATACATACACACGCTCGCACGAGCCCGCGTACAACACACACACACACACACACACACACACACACACACACACACACACACACACACACACACACACACACACACACACACACACACACACACACTCACACACACACACACACACACACACACACACACACACACACACACTCGCCATAGGCAGGTAGAGAAGGGGTGTATTATGTCTGTGGAAGAATGTTGCAACTTCTGTATTGTTTTCTGCTGTATTGTATCATCTCCACAGACAGACAACCGAGTCCCTACTTGGCTACCGACGGACATTCTCTATCACCGTGAGGGCCACACAGACGAGAGCTGTAGGTCCACTGCATCCGTTATAGGCTATTCTATCACTGAGGGCCACAGAGTTGTAGGTCTGCTGCATCTTTTATCGGCTACAGCCCTGTTATAACGGGAACACTAACCCAGCATTCTTGTCACAGGGCACGAAGGACTCCCATGTCGAAATATTGACCGTGCCTTGAGTTTGTGCTGTCTTCACCTGTCAGCGAAACGGCAACGAGTGAGGCTGCGGGAGGCATTTTCTCTGACAGTTGCTTGACGGTGGCGGTTTTTGCGGCAGGCTGTGCTCTGCGGTCATGAAATACGGGGCTGCTACACCCATGGGAACGCTCCCGTGGGAGGTTCTGTCGTGT
>JADBJO010005555.1:65000-67500 GCA_016801955.1 Conus betulinus
CACACACCACACACACACACACACACACACACACACACACACACACACACACACACACACAGTTTGCCGGACGCCGTAATGGGTGCGGTAACCGGAACCGTGAAGGTATATAAATGGAATAACGTGAACGGATAAATGGAATCACGCCTGAAATGATTAGTTGTAGATCAGTGTCAATCCTATTCACGCCCTAGGTCGCTCAGTAACGAAAAGGACAGCACACAGACAGCACGCGAGTTCTCCCTTGTTCTGCAAGCGCTTCGAAACGAGGAGAAATGTCGCTTCCAAAACAAGCAGAAACGTTCTCGCCAAACTTTGGCGAAGCTTTTTTTTTTTTTTTTTTTTTGGGGGGGGGGGGGAAGGGGGGGGAGGGGGGGGGGAGGGCAGGGCAACCCGCAATTGGCTGGACAGAGAGAGAGAGAGAGAGAGAGGGGGGGGGGAGAGAGACGAGGGAGGAGGAAGTTGTGTGTGTGTGGGGGGGGGGGGGGCTCTCTTCTTCCACCTGGCTAGTCCGAGGTGCATGATGATGGCTACGTCTGTTTGCATCTTGGGGCAGGTGGAAAATTAGCCAGGGCTGGGGGGGGGGGAGGTAGGGAGGCCTGGAGGGGGTGGGTGGGTGGGTAGAGGTCGGAGTGGGGGGGGGGGGGGGGGGGGGGGGGGGTTGGAGCTGACGGGAGCTGGGGGGACGGAAATGGGAGAGAAGGGAGTTGTGGAGGAAGGTGGAAGGGGTTGGAGGGGAGGGGAGGGAAAGGGGGTGGGGGGAGGGGAAGGGGAGGCGGGACAGACATGTCAGCAAACATTAGAGATGGGATACAGCACCTGTACCACCGTGCGCTCTGAGTGTTTCTCCCATGGCGGGTGAGAATGAACCCCCCCCCACCCCCCCCCCCCCCCCCCCCCCTCCCGTCCACCCCATCCCTACTCCTCGTCTCTCTCCTCCCCTCTCCCTTCTCCCCCCCCCCACCCCCCCCACCTCCCCCCCCCCCCCCCCCCCCTCTACTTCTGCCTCCCGTCTACACGTGCACTGCGCGACATTAGCGTTTCGGATTTCAGAGATCCACCCCCTCTCCTCCCTCCTCCCCCCTTATCCCCCCTCGTCCCTCTTCTCCCCTTACCGTCCATCATCATTCTTCCCTTTCCCCACCCCCCCCCCCTTCTCTCCCCGTCCCTCTTCCCCGTCTCCCTCTACCCGTCCCTCCCCCTCCCCCAGATCCCACGTCACCCGTCCCTCCCCCTCCCCAGATCCCACGTCCTTGTGTCTTTTAAAATGTCCGGGTAGAAAATATTGATGGGAGAACCACTGACACTGAACACAGATTCTGAGAAAAGATCGACCCCTCCCCCCACTCCCCATTTCTTCTTTTCTCCACCCTGTCCCTGTCCGTCTCGCGTGCTCAACGGACGACGATGTTTGGGAGTTTTTGGTTATCATTTGTTTGCACACAACTCGGTCAACAGACACAGATTTGAGTTTTGGTTTCTGAGTTTTTATGCGTCTCAGAAAAAAAAAAATCGACATGAAAAACAAACGGTTGACTAAAAACAACAAGGGAAGGAACTCTCAAACCCAAGTTACAAAGACAAGGAAAATACGTCTCACTTTAAGGAGCTGGATGACGTCAGTTGGGAGAGCTGGGATGACGTCAGTTGGGAGAGCTGGGATGGCGTCAGTTGGGAGAGCTGGGATGACGTCAGTTGGGAGAGCTGGGATGACATGACGTCAGTTGGGAGAGCTGGGATGACGTCAGTTGGGAGAGCTGGGATGACGTCAGTTGAGAGAGCTGGGATGACGTCAGTTGGGAGAGCTGGGATGACAGTCAGTTGGAGAGCTGGGATGACGTCTTCAGTTGGGAGAGCTGGGATGACGTCAGTTGGGAGAATGGGATGAAGTCGCTTCAATGTCTTAGCTAACTGGCCATCTTCATGTTGTCTCACATGACCCTTATGACGGTCAAGTGACCCACACATCACCTTGACAGGGTTGTCTCCCCATAGATATGGAAACACATGACCCTGACAGGGTTGTCTCCCCATAGATATGGACACACACGACCCTGACAGGGTTGTCTCCCCATAGATATGGACATACATGACCCTGACAGGGTTGTCTCCCATAGATATGGACACACATGACCCTGACAGGGTTGTCTCCCATAGATATGGACACACATGACCCTGACAGGGTTGTCTCCCCATAGATATGGACACACATGACCCTGACAGGGTTGTCTCCCCATAGATATGGAAAGACGTCCTGGTCTGAGAGAAAGCGAAAAAAAATAACACAGTTAATCTACCTTTAAAGCATGTACATCAGTTAATAATACAATTGTTGGAGTTCTTTGTCCTTGTAGCAGAAAATATTCGTCTGTCCTATTTGTTCTGCCATGGAAGCTTTCTTTCGTGTCTGTCCACATTATTTGCCCTGCTGGTTGGAGATCTTTGCGATTTATTTTTGTCCTGCCTGCTCAAACTCTTTTGTCCGTTGTTTATCCTGCCC
>JADBJO010005555.1:72500-75000 GCA_016801955.1 Conus betulinus
TTGATCTCCCCATCTCATTGAACCTGACATGAGGTTTGTGCAGCCCAACTTGTCGCTTACATGGGTTGTCAGATACTGTCAGGTAAAGCGGCCCGTACACGTGGAAAGAGTCAAGGTTGTTGCGCCACGATTGTCCACACTATCGCCCGCAGACATGGCTTGTCAACACGAAACACACACTGCGAACGCTTCATTTCCATTCCTGGCCGTTCTTCACTTTGCTTGACGCTAGCACTCGCCGTGTGGAAACAGGACAAGAGGGTCAGGGATTCGGAGGAAGAAGTTGTCGTCATCGTTAGATTACTATACAAAACTTCGTCGGTGAGGAAGAAGTTGTCGTTATCGTTAAGTTACTGTACAAATCTTCGACAGTGCTCAGACGTAAGGCTTGAGATGACGATGCTTGAATACCGACATAGTGACATGGGAAACCTTTGCCGTACACGCTGAGATTTGACCCCACAAACACATATTTGTTGCCTCTTGGGCCCACTGGGACACTCGGTCACTCACGCATAAGCTCGACAAACATGGCTTTTCTGTACCCCCTTCCCCCACCTCCCCTTAATTGATTTCGTGCAATGGAACGCGTTTTGACGAAACACATACGTATTCAGTTATTGTACCTATCGCTCTGTTTGTTTGAAAGTCATAAATGCTCTACGTGACCTATTTCATAACTGAATCAGCATAAGGAAAAACAGTAACCATTCTTTTCACAAAAATCGTGACCTAATTCATAACTGAATCAGCATAAGGAAAAACAGTAACCATCTTTTCACAAAGATCGGAAAGGAAGAAACTAAAGATGATCTCTATGGGTTATCTGATCCTGATCTATGGGTTATCTGATCCTGTTCTATGGGTTATCTGGTTATCTGATCCTGATCTATGGGTTATCTGATCCTGATCTATGGGTTATCTGATCCTGATCTTGGAAAGGACGTGTAATAGATAATCCAAAGATGTAACCATTCTGCAACGAGTTCTAAGAACATTTGATTGATTGATTGATTGTTTGATTGTGTGTGTGTGTGTGTGTGTGTGTGTGTGTGTGTGTGTTGATTGATTGTGTGTGTGTGTGTGTCTGTGTGTCTGTGTGTAAGCCCGTGTGTGTGTAAGCGTGCGTGTGTGTGCGTGCGCGCGCGAGTGTCTGTGTGTGTATCTGTATGTATATGTATCTGTATGTCTGTGTGTGTGTGTGTGTGTGTGTGTGTGTGTGTGTGTGTGTGGTGTGTGCGCGCGCGCGCGTGCGTTCGTGCGTTCGTGCGCGCGTGCGCGCGTGTGTGTGTGTGTGTTGTGTGCGTGCGTGTGTGTGTGTGTGTGTGTGTGTGTGTGTGTGTGTGTGTGTGTCTGTGTGTGTGTGTGTGTGTGTCTGTCTGTACCTCTGTCTCTATGTGTGTAGATGGGGGAGGAGCTAAACGGGGCTTCAGTGTTCTACTTCAACAGGTACGCCAACATTTCAAAGACCTTAACACACGGGTCATTTCAACTTTAACCCTTTGTTGGATTTTGATTTTGTTTGACGCTTTTGTTTTATCTTGGCTTAAGAAGTGTGTCGGTTCGACAAGACGGATAATAAATTAATTCAGACATATCGTCAAAAGAGGGATAATAAATGATTAATTCAGCCATATCGTCAAAAGAAGGATAATAAATTGATTCAGCCATATCGTCAAAAGACGGATAATGAATTAATTCAGCCATATCGTCAACAGACGGATAATAAATTAATTCAGCCATATCGTCAACAGACGGATAATTAATTTCAAAGACGGATAAAAATTAATTCAGCCATATCGTCAAAAAGACAGATAAGAGAGAGGGACGACATATCGTCTATAGACAAACAGATGCACGGAGACAGACAGACAGACAGAGAGAGACAGAGAGAGGACAGCCAGACAGACAAGACAGATAGACAGACAGAGACGAGGAGAGAGAGAGAGAGAGAGAGAGAGAGAGAGAGAGAGAGAGAGAGAGAGGAGAGAGAGAGAGAGAGAGAGAGAGGAGGGGGTGGTGGAGCGAAGTTGAAAAAAAAAAAACAATAGACTTGATTAGGTAGAAATATGAAATAGTATACAATTCATACATTCAGACCACTGCTACCCATTCATCAATTTACAGAGAAGAGAGAGAGAGAGAGAGGGGGGGGGAGAGAAAGAGAGAGAGAGAGACAGAGACAGAGGGAGGGAGAGAAAGAGGAGAGAGAGAGAGAGAGAGAGACAGAGAGAGAGTGAGGGAGAGAGAGAGAGAGAGAGAGAGAGAGAGAGAGAGAGAGAGAGAGAGAGATTGTCATTCTAGCAACCGAACTGAAAACATTGGATAGATAGAAGCTTTTAAGTTGTAACTGTAACCGTAAAGTCTTATAAAACCATACAACCCAAACCATAACTGCAGTACTGTAACCGTACAAATGTACGAACCAGACATCAAGAAAATGTTATCCTGTCACCTGAACCACGACCATAACATGCCTGTAAAACAAAAACGTGTACGC
>JADBJO010005555.1:80000-110000 GCA_016801955.1 Conus betulinus
TTGAGTAAAGGGAGCGTTTATAGAAAAACTTAATTTTGTGGTGATAGTGCTCCTTTGGGTGAATGGAGTGATTGTGTGTGTGTGCACAAACATGGGTGTGGGGGGTAACGCTTCGTTGTCTTGGTCCAAGGGTCGTGGGTCCAATCTTCCGCTTGAGGCGTGCAGGGTACAGGTGTTCCTGTATGTGGAAGTCCGCCCTCCTCTGGGCAGACTGTATCCTCCCTCTAGGTCCTCTAGGCAGACTATATCCTCCCTCTAGATCCTCTAGGCAGACTGTTTCCTCCATCTAGGTCCTCTAGGCAGACTATATCCTCCCTCTAGATCCTCTAGGCAGACTGTATCCTCCCTCTAGGTGATCTAGGCAGACTGTATCCTCCCTCTAGGTCCTCTAGGCAGACTGTATCCTCCTCTAGGTCCTCTAGGCAGACTGTATCCTCCCTCTAGGTCATCTAGGCAGACTGTATCCTCCCTCTAGGTCCTCTAGGCAGACTCTATCATTCCTCTAGGTCCTCTAGGCAGACTGTATCCTCCCTCTAGGTCCTCTAGGCACTCTATCCTCCCTCTAGGTCCTAGGCTAGGCAGACTGTATCCTCCCTCTAGGTCCTTAGGCAGACTGTATCCTCCCTCTAGGTCCTCTAGGCAGACTGTATCCTCCCTCTAGGTCCTCTAGGCAGACTGTATCCTCCCTCTAGGTCCTCTAGGCAGACTGTATCCTCCCTCTAGGTCCTCTAGGCAGACTCTATCATTCCTCTAGGTCCTCTAGGCAGACTCTATCATTCCTCTAGGTCCTTCGGGGGTAGACTTGAAATCAAAGTGTCGTGAGGGTTTGCACCAATTTCACAAATACCCCACCTTTCCCTCCCCCCCTCCCCCCCCCTTCCCCCTCCCCCCCCCCAAAAAAAAAAAAAAAAAAAAAAAAAAGTTTTCCCACGCTGTCTGTCGTAGAAGAGTAGAACATCCTGTGTTGGTGAAATGAAACACAGTCAGGGACACAGATATATACACAGACACAGACACACAGACACAGACACACTCAGACACAAATACACATAGACACTCCCTCCCCCCCCCCCCTCCCCTACTCACACACATACACACGCGCGCGTGCACTCCCGCACACGCACACACACACACACGCACGCACGCACGCGCGCGCGCACGCACGCACGCGCGCGCACACACACACACACACACACACACACACATGCACGCAGAGACACACAAGCACACACACAGAAGAAGAAGAAGAAGAAGAAGAAGAAGAGGAGGAGGAGGAGGAGAAGGAGGACGACGACGACGACGAGGAGGAGGAAGTAGCAGCCGTAGCGTTAAGAGCAGCAACGGCAGCTGTAGTGACAGCAGAAGCAGGAAAAGAAGTAGTAGTAGTAGTAGTAGTAGTAGTAGTAGTGGTGGTGGTGGTGGTGGTGGTGGTGGTACACTAGGAGGATGAGGAGAAGCAATAGCAGCAGCAGCAGGACTAGTACTGGCAGTAGAAGTAAAAGTAGCAGTAACTGCTGCTACTTGTTTACTGTGTTGATGTGTTGATGTTGTGGCGGCAGCATCAGTAATGAAAACAGCAGCACAAGTTGTAGCAGCAAAAGCAGCAGCAGCAACACTATTAGTAGGAATGATACTTGATAGCAGCAGCAGCAACAGTAGCAGCAGCATTTGCGGCCGCCTCAGCAGTAGCAGCAGCAGGGGGGGGGGGGGGGGGGAGGAAAAGGAGGGAGGAGAAGGAGAAGAAGTAAGAGGAGGAGGGGGAAGAGGAGAAGGAAAAGTAGAAGGAGAAGGAAGAAGAGGAGGAGGAAGAGGAAGAGAAGGAGGAGAAGGAGAGGAAGAGGAGGAAGAGGAGGAGGAGGAGAAGGAATAGAAGAAGAAGGAAGAAGAGGAGGAGGAAAACTCTCACTGCTGTCTTTCTCTGAGGCTGTCCCCTCAACAGTAGTAGCCATAGCCAGTCGCCTGGCCTTGTCCTTCGTGGCTGGACCCCCCCCCCCCCTTCGCTGAAGCCAGCCTGCCTGGGCGCCCTGTCCGCCATCTTGTCCGTGGCCGGCGGCCTGACCTCTAGCGGCGCCTCCCTGGTGCAGCGGATCCAAGAGCAGAGAACTGTGGCGCCGCTGGAGAAGAAGAGGAACCGGTTCCTGGAGAGCGCCAGAAGGCAGCGGCACGCGCAGAGCTCGTGCCGGGTGTCTGACATCCCGTGGACCGTCGGAACGGAGGTAGGGGGAGGGTTGAAGGGGGGGGGGGGCAGGAGGGATGAAAGAGGACTAGTAGGAAGGGAGGTCAGCGGGGGACAGAAAGAGGGTGGTGGGATGGAGGTGCATAGATGTACGTGTGAGTGCAGAGATAACCTTAGCGTGTTAAGCCTGACTCATACATCAACTTAGTTCCCTTAAGCAATACCATCACGATTTCCCCCGTCCTGGACAGATCCTGACCCTAACCCAAACCCTAACAAGATCTGGCCCTAATCCTAACCCCAACACGAAACTTGCCCTAACCCAAACCTAACAAGACCTGCACCTAATCCTAACCCTAATACGAAACTTGACCTAACCCAAACCCTAACAAGACCTGGCCCTAATCCTAACCTTAATACGAAACTTGCCCTAACCCAAACCCTAATAAAAAAAAAAACCTAGCTCTAAGCCATACACTAACCTGGCTCTAACCCTAACCTTGGTCATAACATAGCCGTTACTGCATGAAACCATATTGAAATCTGTTTGGATAAGCTGTGCCTGCAGTGTGGGGGTGGTGGAGTTGTCTTCTCCTTCCTCAACCGGTAAAGGAAAGAACGTCCGGCCAGACATACCAGCTTTATCCTTCAGTGGAGAACTTGCTGTTTCGTTCTGATTACCACACTGTCATTCAGTATTCTGATACTTGCTGTTTCAGTCTGATTACCACACTATACATTTCAGTATTCTGATTCTTGCTGTTTCATTCTGATTACCATACTATAATTCAGTATTCTGATTCTTGCTGTTTCGTTCTGATTACCACACTGTCATTCAGTATTCTGATTCTTGCTGTTTCAGTCTGATTACCACACTGTACATTACAGTATCCTGATACTTGCTGTTTCATTCTGATTACAACACTGTACATATTCTGATACTTGGAAGAAAAGCTTCAGTTAAAAAGAAAGCTGACAGACACAGTGATGACTCGATACTATGATGCGTTCTGATGGTCATGGTCATGTGGATGTAACACTCTGTTAGAACAGACGCTCTTCAACTTGCCTCTGCCCAGATTGCCCAAGAGATGGTGCCAGAAGGGACGATCATCCAGCAGCAATGTCAGGCGTTGCGGAAATGTTCCGTGCTACCAAGGACTGTGCCGATGATGCTGTCGACGCCACGCAGGTCACAGAGGTCGGTGAGGAGGTGGCCGCAAGGTCTGCCGGTAAGGTGACGGAGGCTGCTGTGACAAGGGGTGTCCGCGGCAGTGGGGAGGTGGTTGCCATCACCTTCACCCCTCCAGCCGCCAAGTCAGCACAAGACGCCGCAGAACACGCCATGACCGCTGCTGGTTCGACCACCACCCCAGACACGGAGCTTCACGCCCCCGTCCACCTGTCTGAGCAAGCTTTGGACACGGATAGCTCTGTCACGACAGCCGTGAAGAACGTCAGTGAGGCCTCTGCAGTTTTTCCCCGTGATGCTGATGTCCTACGGACCGCCGTTCAGGCCTCTGGTTCTGTGACATACGTCGAGAACGTTCCTGCGGGGGCAGTCCTCCAGACCACTGGGTCTGCCAGAGACGTGGGCAAAGCTGCAGGAAGCCTCGTTGACGTCATGAGTGACAGTGTTGAGGGTCGTGTGACTGCCGTGACATCCCTCACTGGTGGTGCTTCGGTTGCCAAGGCGGCAGTCGATGTTGCCGAAACGTCTGCCGGAGCCGCCAGTCCTGAGCAAACGGTGAGTAGTGTGGGACACACTCTGGATTAAACGACCCGCCAGGTTGTCCCTGGCGACACGGCTGTCAGCAAGAGTGTGACGGAGACCTCGGCATCTACTGACGTAGCTATCAGCACGGCTGACATCTGCTGCTCCACAGGTAAGGTCACCCTGACCAGCACTCCACCCCTTCCATTGCCCACGAGAGGTGCTCAGACTCCTAGTGATTTCCTGGAGAGCACCGCCACGGAGTTCGTCTCTGAAGTTGCTCAGGACCTGGTGAACACCGCAATGAAAGGCCACAGGCCTGCCAGGCCACCTCGACATGTCGCCCTGATGGCACGCATCGTCAGCCAAACTCACGAAGCTGAAAGTACCAGCAAGAACGTCTTGTCAGCAGCTACAACAACCGTCAGTGACTGCAACACCATTCTAGATGAAGTGGAGTCGGTGAGCAAGACATCCAGTTTGTCCAGTGGATTCAGCGGAGCCGCAAACGTCTTAGATGGAAGCACCACTCCAGCTGCCCTGACCGACGAGGTCGTGGTCCCTAGCGCTTAAGACGTTATGCTGATGCCTGAAGCAGTGGAGGCCCTCACTGGTAATTTAGAAACAGCTGATAAAACTTCCACCTCATTCACCCATCTCAGCAAGACTGTCCGCGCCAACGCCAAGGCGGGTAGTCAAGTTGTCAATGACGTCACGTCAGTCCTTGAGGCTGCTGAGGCAACCCGTGCCACTACTGGGGCTGTCCAGGCTGCGCCGACAGCCGTTAAAACCACCTGTCCGGTTCTGGACATGCCGACAGCCGTTACAGCCACCTGTCCGGTTCTAGACATGCCGACAGCCGTTACAGCCACCTGTCCGGTTCTAGACATGCCGACAGCCGTTACAGCCACCTGTCCGGTTCTAGACATGACGACAGCTGTTAATACAACTGCCCACGTTGTGGACAAGGCCGGTGGTGGTAGTAAGACAGCTCTGTCCTCTGCCCAGTCCATGAAGACTTCGCTCGCATCAGCTGACACTGTCAGTTCATCCACCGCTACTTCAGGTTCAGAGTTGGACGGGGACATCTCCGCTCCACAGGCTGTGGCAGAATCAGCCAGCAATGGCATCGTGGGCACAGACATTGCTCAACCCAGCACCACCGCAGGTGCCCGGACTGCAGCTTCCACAGCCATAAAGGGAATCACCAGAGCTAGAGGCGTGGCTACAGCGGCTCCGGCCGATGCCTACGTGGCCCTGGTAGCTTCCAAAACTGACAGAGCTGCTGTCGAGACGTCTCAGACCGCCTCAAAGGTGGCTGACCACCTCAGCAACATGGCCTAGTCACCGATGGTTCTGGCGAACCTGGCTTCTCTCGGTCAGGCCTTCTACAACATTGTTGATGCCGCCATCCAGCTACAGAAGAGGAGCAGGACGGAGGCTGTTGACCAGCTGCTTTCAGTGCGCCCAGGAACCTGACCCCTTCGTTTGGCAGGAAGGGGGCACTTGGGTCTGATTGGAAAGAGCTGGTACCAGACCACACTCAAGCAAGTGTTGTTGAGCTGGTTTGGTTTGACATTTTAAAGGCGTTTCTGGTGATACTGAAGCAGAATATATGCTATCTGTTATGTTCATGCATTATGTAAACATTAGCAGTCTTATTTCAACAATTCATGTTTGTGATCCCGACAATGCTTCAGCGTGCGCAAACTCTCACTTGATGTACTTGTGCTTTCCTCTTTATTTCCCCTCAGATTCTCACAAACATATGTCACGGAGTGAATAAAGAATGTCACGGCTCACACGTGGTTAGATTTTGATCGTATTCCTATATCACGCGCTATTCTCTTGCGATGACAACTGACAACAAATCTATGCCAAAAGAATTGTCAACAAAATGTGGGCATATATTTGAGCTAGTTCTTTTAGAATACACACGCACGATACACACGATATTTTATTTGTCCTCATAGAATACAAGGAAAATTTGTTGGTGGTGCCATAATCAAAATTCACATATTACAAACAAATTATAAACATGTATTCCATTAAAAATATTCCACTCTTTTCACAATGCTCGGTCACTCCTTGTCAATTCATTTATCCATCTTGTGTCAGTCTGTACATATATTTAAATATTAAGACATGCACGCACACATCCTACCACCCCTCCCCCACCCCCACCACCCCAGACACACACACCACACCAATACAGAATCATACGCACACACCCCGCTAAAATAGAGTCACACACACACACACACACACACACGCACACGCACACACACACACACACTCCACGCGCGCGCGCACACACACACACACACACACACACACACACACACACACACACACACAGACAGAGAGAGAGAGAGAGAGAGAGAGAGAGAGAGAGAGAGAGAGAGAGAGAGAGGCGAGACACACATCACCACCACAATCCACCATCACATCACCATGCGATATTAACACCACACTTGAATAAACACTCCAACTGTAAAACAAAAACGCTCCAAGATGAGATCAAGTTAAATATAAAATAGAACTTTACAAAAACAATAGCACCATTCAAAAGATCAATAATATTGCAAAATGTATAATTACTTAAACTGTAAAAACAACCTGTCAAATACAAATCATGAATAAAAGATTTACTGCTAAGTAAGATGTTTCAAGTGGGGTGAGTGAGTGAGTGAGAGACAGAAACAGAGAGAGACAGACAGATAGATTGAAGGGAGATAATCATAAAGGGTGCAAAAATTGGAAACAGACTTGTGTAAACATTTTAACTATAAAAACATAACATTCCCAATGAACTACTAAGTACGGAATAAAAGAGAAACAAAATTTCAATACCAAGAAATTATATCGCAAAAAGTATGATTGCTTAAACAGTAAAAAGAAGACAATCAAAGTTAAAGATTTGTAGTATCATACATCACATAAATTAATCATACATCTCTGCTATCTTTCATTTGTTTGTTTATGTTTGAATATCTGTCAGTACCTTTGTTCCCTTGTTTTCTGTGATATTTCGCCAAGTGATTTTAACAGGACTTTTAAGTGGACAATAAAGTGCTGAATCTTTGATCTTGTTTACATTTTGTTCCGGTTATATTTGTTCTTATACTTTGACAGGAGTTTCAAATGATACAATTTGCCCTTGTAGTATTTCCTCCATGAGTCTTTTCCATGAGTCTTAAAATGACAATTAAGTGCTAGTCGTTGTGATTATTACTTGACCGTTATAAAGACACCAGTGGGAATACCGCGAATTTTTGTGTGTGTTTGTGTAAACTGCATCCCCATTATCGGGAAATGTGGTAGCAGCAGTTTCCCCCTCTCTCTCTCTCTCTCTCTCTGTCTGTCTGTCTGTCTGTCTGTCTCTCTCTCTCTCTCTCTCTCTCTCTCTCTCTCTCTCTCTCTCTCTCTCTCCTCTTCAACATTCATTCACTCCCACGCATCCAACCTCTCAACCTCCCCCCCACCCCCCCCCCCCCCCACTTCCCTGCCCTCCTTGTCTCTCTTACTCCCACCCCCATACCCACCACACCCAGCACTACCTTCGTTTACTACCCATCTCCATCTTTAACCAAGTACCCCCCCCCCCCCCCTCCCAGCTAAAAGAGAGAAGAAGTCCCACATGCACATTAAGCATAACAAATGCACCTGCTAGCACCTGTAAGCCAGTCCATCTCTCACGGCCAGCGAAGCGAGTGTGGCACTAGGGCCTTTACGTCCGGTGACGTGAAAATGAATGAAGGCACACATCGTCACACCACAGAACAATACTGCAGTGGACAAGTATCTTGGCCATTTTGCTCGTCTGCGTTTCATTGCGCAATCTCGGAGGCATTCACCATTTCCTGTTTACTGTTTGGAGTTGCCATGATTGGTTGCACACAACCTTAGAAACAGACACAGACCTGAGTTTGGTTTCTGAGTTTTCATGTGTCTCAGAAATAAAGATCGACGTGAAAAACAAACGGTTGCTATAAACAAGGGAAGGAACTCTCAAACCTAGTTACAAAGACAAGGAAATAACTCTCATCTTAAGAAGCTTGAATGATGTCAGCTGGGATAGCTCTGAGGAAGTCGCTACAACCTGATCGACTCTGTCTGTGTCCTGTTCAAGGTTGGCTGACTGATTGCCACGCTTTCTGCTGAGAGTGTTATACTGTCAAGTTTGAAGCACACACAGTGAGGTGGTTCGGGCGGGCAAAGGAATACGTACAGGGAGTGGTCTGCCCCTTTCCGAACAGTGAACATCAACAAACAGGCGTGCATAGTTACTTGAGAGGGCAGACCGACCAACAAACTGAACACTTTCCTGGTGGCGAGCAATGACTGTGATGCTGGAAGTGGTTGGTCGATGCTCATTCGAGGAAGGCACGGTTTTCTGACCACATCGAGTTTAATAAGCCACCCTCACCATCATTCAAACGGCGGATGCATAATCACGGTTGATGGACAGACAGTTCTATCCCTATCCTCCACCGCCATTCAGAGAAGCGTGGTAAACCGGATCAGTTTGCATGTCTGTGAGGATCATTGACTTTCAAACTGCTAGTGTGTGTGTGTGTGTGTGTGTGTGTGGTAGGGATCAGTTTCAGCGACCCAACCACACTGAGGAAGATGACACATCCAGTGAAACTGCTGTCAACAGGTCAACACGTCTTATCACATTCATGACAACATAGGAACATAGACACCTGACGATTTTTAACAATGTCTACTTCTACAACTGCAGGCATCGTTAAAACAGATGATATTCAGCTATTCAGGGCATGAAGCCAATAGCCGTTGTGAGATTTACAACTTGCACAACACATACAGTCTGTGTTGTCTGCTACAGTGAGTTGTGAGATTTACAACTTGCACAACACATACAGTCTGTGTTGTCTGCTACAGTGCTGGCGAGAAGGGATTGACCTTGATTTGGACAAAAACCCATTTGGACTTACACACATACCAATAAAAAGAAAAGACTTAACACAAAACCTTCACCCCGATGTCAGCAGCACTTGGCACCCATCCACTCGTTTTTATCCATGGGGTTGAGTCAGCATTTACCCTGCTCACCCTGAACACGCCACTGTCCTGTAGGCACACACAGCTGTCAGTCAGGCAACACAGACGATGACCTGTGAGGTGAGGCAACACAGACGATGACCTGTGAGGTGAGGCAACACAGACGATGACCTGTGAGGTGAGGCAACACAGACGATGACCTGTGAGGTGAGGCAAACAAGACGATGACCTGTGAGGTGAGGCAACACAGACGTTGACCTGTGAGGTGAGGCAACACAGACGATGACCTGTGAGGTGAGGCAACAAAGACGGTGACTTGTGAAGTGAGGCAACAAGACGGTGACTTGTGAAGTGAGGCAACAAAGACAGTGACCTATGAAGTGAGTGAGACAACAAAGACGGTGACCTATGAAGTCAGGCAACAAAGACGGTGACCTATGAAGTCAGGCAACACAGACGGTGACCTATGAAGTCAGGCAACGAAGACAGTGACCTATCAAGTCAGGCAACAAAGACAGTGACCTATGAAGTCAGGCAACACAGACGGTGACCTATGAAGTCAGGCAAACAAAGACGGTGACCTATGAAGTCAGGCAACAAAGACGGTGACCTATGAAGTCAGGCAGTCAGGCAACACAAAGACGGTGACCTATGAAGTCATCAGCGTGACTTTGTGATTACGTTTTGCATAAAACAGTCACATTGTAGGTCTGTGACTTCCAATGACTGCAGTCATGTGTCTGTTATAAGCTGACTGCAGAGAACAGTCACATTGTAGGGCGGTGACTGCAGAGAACAGTCACATTGTAGGGCGGTGACTTCCAATGACTGCAGTCAAGTGTCTACTATAAGCTGACTGCAGAGAACAGTCACATTGTAGGTCTGTGACTTCCAAAGACTGCTGTCATGTGTCTGTTTATAAGCTGACTGCAGAGAACAGTCACATTGTAGAGCTGTGACTTCCAATGACTGCAGTCAAGTATCTGTTATAAGTGACTGCTGAGTCACCAACCAAAAACAACAAACTCCAACAAAAATGACTGTTCCTCCGAAGGAAAGAGACAACAAATCACAAGACAAAACACGATGAGTTTTGACCTCTTCGGTCTTCTTCAGGCAAGACAAACAAGATTGAGGACAATGAAAACGAAGATCGAACAGTCCCTTATCTCCTCATATTGGCGCAAAGATTTTTTTTCGCTCATTTTGAAGAAGTAAGTGATTGTTCGTTCTTTGTTTTCATTGTCTTGAATGTTGTTTGTTTTGCGTCTTTTGTCTTATAAGTGTCTCTTTCGTTCGGTGGTAGAGTAATTCTTCTTTCAAATATGTTTCAATTTCCACCTGAGGTCATGTCACTGTCAAACACAAGCACAGAGGACGTTACAGGTGTTTGGCGAACAGCCGTTCAACCATCTGTCTGTGAAACTAGATCCAGGACTCCCCCAAAGAGGAAAAGCGAGGCGGGATACTTATCTTTTCCAATCTTGATCTTTGACCCTACCATGGCTTGAAGCGTGCCCGCCCTCTAGTGTCACCTTCGCAGCAGCTGGAGCTCGTTCAGCCGGTTGTACTGTAAGTTATGTGTGCTGTTCAGACAGTGCTACTTTCACTACATGAGCTGTTCTGTCGTTCAGTCAGTCCTACTGTACATCACTTTATATACACTTGTTGTTCTGGCGTTCAGTCAGTCCTACTGTCCATCACTTTAAATACACGTGTTGTTTTGGCGTTCAGCCAGTCCTACTGTCCATCACTTTAAATACACATGTTGTTTTGGCGTTCAGCGAGTCCTACTGTCCATCACTTTAAATACACGTGTTGTTTTGGCGTTCAGCCAGTCCTACTGTCCATCACTTTAAATACACATGTTGTTCTGCGTTCAGCCAGTGCTACTGTATGCTATTTTTTTTTATACAACATATGTTATTCAGCCAGTGCTACTGTAGGCTATTTTTTTTTATACAACATATGTTATTCAGCCAGTGCTACTGTATGCTATTTTTTTATACAACATATGTTATTCAGCCAGTGCTACTGTAGGCTATTTTTTTATACATATATTGTTCAGCCAGCGTAGTCCACTCCTCTCAGTGTCTTTCCGATGACTTTTATCCTAGAGGGAGGAGAGGTTGTATCGTCCCTAGTCCTCTCATTGTCTTTCCGATGACTTTATCCTAGATGGAGGAGAGGTTGTATAGTCCCTAGTCCTCTCATTGTCTTTCCGATGAGTTTATCCTAAATGAAGGAGAGGTTGTATCGTCCCTAGTCTCTCTCATTGCCTTTCCGATGACTTTATCCTAGACGGAGGAGAGGTTGTATCATCTCCAGTCCTTAGCATTCCTCTCTCCATCTGACAGAATTGTCTCCTTCACACCTCTACCAGACCGCCCTGATTCCGCCTCTAGCGAAAGAGTAATGGTTTGGGGGAAGGGGGGGGGGGGGGGGGGGGGGGGGGGGGCTGTGGCTGTGGAGAGAAGCGGGCGGGGGGAGGCAGAGGATAGGGGCTCGGGGAACGGGTCGGGACGCAGGTTAGAGATCCCCAAGTGTATCTGTCTTAGGGACAGTGAAGTGTCAGAGGTTGACCGTGACTAGGCCACGCCATGATGGAAAGATGAGCCTGTGTTCTGTCCATCCTCCGCCTTTAACCCTCCCTGAGCTGAATCCTGTTATTGTCATTCCGCCTTTAACCCTCCCTGAGCTGAATCCTGTTATTGTCATTCCGCCTTTAACCTTCCCTGAGCTGAATCCTGTTGTTGTCATTCCGCCTTTAACCTTCCCTGAGCTGAATCCTGTGTTTTGTCATTCCGCCTTTAAACCCTCCCTGAGCTGATCCTGTTATTGTCATTCCGCCTTTAACCCTCCCTGAGCTGAATCCTGTTCTGTCATTCCGCCTTTTACCCTCCCTGAGCTGAATCCTGTTATTGTCATTCCGCCTTTAACCCCTCCCTGAGCTGAATCCTGTTCTGTCATTCCTCCACCTTTAACCCTCCCTGAGCTGAATCCTGTTCTGTCATTCCGCCTTTAACCCTCCCTGAGCTGAATCCTGTTCTGTCATTCCTCCGCCTTTAACCCTCCCTGAGCTGAATCCTGTTCTGTCATTCCGCCGCCTTCAACCTTCCCTGAGCTGAATCAGGTACCCGTTTACTGTTAGTCAGACAGAGTGAGTTTTCCAGCCGAAAAATGAAAGAAGAAAAAAAAAAACGACCCACGTGTAGTTCCACCTTGGGATCTGCAGGCAAACACGTTGACCAATCGGCTACGGAGACACAGTATAAACACACACACACAGAGAGACACACACACACACACACACACACACACACAGAATTCCTTCCGGCATCTACGCCATTGTTTGACTTCACGAAGGAGGATCATGTGACTCTGCGGTACGCAGAGGCCAAAATTGGGTCAAAAGGTTAGCCTGCTGACTGTATTGAGTTTTAAATCACCTAGACAATCATCTAGAAATTACCCACGTGGATACATTTCCTGAACTCTGGATGGGAAAGGTATGTTTTTGTGCTTTCGGTGACATTTGACATTATAACCTTTTTTGTATTTTCGGTGACATTTGACATTATGACCGTGTCATCTGTTGGCATGACAAAAGTCTCTTCGCCAGGGTGGCACCTAATAAATATTAACCGCGCGCCTGAGATTTACCCCATGGCTACTTTTACGATTCAGTTGGTGACAGTTTTTTAGTTACTTTTTCCTGTTAGAAAGAAAAGGTGAGGAAAGGAATGAAAGGTTGGAAAACGTTAAATAAAAAATAAACAAAAAAATAGATAAACAAGCTGGATTCGAAAATTAGAACAACGAAAAGCAGAGGAAATGAAAGAAAAATGGAGAAAGTCAGAAACGTGGAGAAAAGTAAGAAAGTAAGAAAGGGTGTAGAAAAACTGAGAAAAAAAAGGTCAGGGAAATTATTGGGGAAACTTAGAGGAATTTCTGGAACAGTTGGAAAAAAAAATAGACAGAGCAGAGGAAAATAGAAAAGGCGAGGCAATTGAAGAAAAACTGAAAAAGGGAACCGTAGCAAAAAACTTAGGAAAGATTGTGAATGTTACAAAATGTAGAGAAAAAATCGGAAAGTGAGAAACATTAAAGAGAAGGCACGTAGGAAAAAGAAGAACAAAGGTAGAGAAAAAGAAGATGGGACAGAAATGTGAAAAAAAATAAGGGAATTGGAAACAGATGAAGAAAAGAAGAAAAAAGGTTGGAAAAGAAATAAAAGGTAAGGCAAAATGGAAATGGCAACCACAAGTAGGAACAGGGCAGTTTTTTTTTCGGAGGGAGAGAGGCGGGGTGGGGAGGCATAAAAAATAAAGTCAAGATAGGGAGTTGTTGGGAAAAAATATGGACAGACCAAACATTGAAAACAATGTGATAAGTAGCGTAGGGAAAGGCAGAACAACTACGAAAAACACATGTGAAAAGTAGTACAGCATTGCGAAATCAGGAAACAGTTTGCAATCTAGGAAAAACTATAGTAACGTAGCAGAACGTTGAATAAGGGGCAGAAAAGAAGAAAAACAAAGGAAAATGTAAAACGAAGTAGGAACAGATGTAGCCAAGTAGGATAATGCAGGAACAGATGCAGCCAAGTAGGAGAATGCAGAAACAGATGCAGCCAAGTAGGATAATGCAGGAACAGATGCAGCCAAGTAGGATAATGCAGGAACAGATGCCGCCAAGCAGGAGAACGCAGAAGCAGATGCAGCCAAGCAGGAGAATTCAGGAAGAGATGCAGCCAAGTAGGAGAATGCAGAAGCAGATGCAACCAAGTTGGAGAATGCTGAAAAGTGTAGAACAAAGGAAAGAAGTGAAAGGCATAGAGAAGTGGGAAAATACGTACATGAAAATGTAGAGCAAGGAAGTAAAAGTAGAGAAAATTGTAAGATAAAAATCAAGCATAGAACAAGATGCAAAGCACATAAATGTACTCCCAGTATAGTAGTACAAAAAGGGGAAAAAATAAACACACACACTCTCTCTCTCTCTCTCTCTCTCTCTCTCTCTCTCTCTCTCTCTCTCTCTCTCACATCTCACACACACACACACACACACACACACACACACACACACACACACACACACACTCTCTCTCTCTCTCTCTCTCTCTCTCTCTCTCTCACTCACTCACTCACTCACACACACACACACGCGCGCGCGCGCGCGCGCGCGCACGCAGGTACGCACGCACGCACACACATACACACACAGAGCATTTCTTCGTTCCCATTGTAAAGTACTCCCTGTTCTATAAGAACTGGGAGTAAAAAAAAAATGTGGAGCAACGTAGGAGAAGGTGAAAAAGGACAGGAAAGTAGGAGAATGAATGACCAAGGTGGAGAAAAGGTGTGTGATCTACACGTAGGAGAACATGAAGGAAAGGTAGAGCAAAGAAGGAGAAAATAGGAGCAGATACAGTAAAGTGGGAGAACGTTGAATAAGGTAGTTCATAGTAACAGGACGTAGGAAATAGGTAGAGCACAGTAGGTATTACGAAGGTAAAGGGTGCGGCACAGCTGAAGGAAACAGGGCCTTAAAAACACACATGAAATATCAGATGAAGTTTGTAGGTACCTTCCCCCCATAGATTCAAACTGTTTAATCCTTTTGCCAATGGATGAAAAGGAACTACAAAGGGGAGAAAAAATATGGAAACGAAGAAGCAGAAGCAGGTCACGTGATACGTCACGTGTACGTTGAACACCAAGCCCCGTGCGAAAGGAAGCTGAAGATTATCTGCCACCGCCACCACTCACTCACCCCTGTCTTCAAACCCCTCCTTCCACTCTCCTCCCCCCCTCTCCTTCCTTCACTCTGCACTCCCCCCTCCCCCCCCCTCCCCCCCCTCCCCCCGCACCTTCCCACCCCATCCTTCCAAGACTCCCCTTAGCCAGTCTCCAACATCGGAAAGGACAACATGTATAATGGATCCTGATTGGCCGGCGATTTCACACAGTCAACCAATCAGGTGCAGCTTCATTAGCTTCCTGTTACCGACCTCTCCCAGACGGAAGCGCGAGGTGTGTCGGTCTTCATTCCCTCCCTTTGATCCCAAGCTGTCCGGCAGATGGAGCGCCTCGGCAGGCAGCGGAAGTTACATCATCAGCTTCAAATAATGCATGCTGGTCGCTGGGAAAATGGTGGGGGGGGGGGGGGGGGGGGGGGACGGCTTCAAAGTCGATCCTCGGATAGGAGGGTGGGGAGAGAAGGAGGAAGGGAAGGGGAACACAGAGAAGCAGGTGGAGAGAGACTGGAGAAGCAGTAGTCTCCCTTGGGCTGTGATCATTAACCCGGAGGTCCAGATGGTGAGGTTTTAATGGAATTGCTAACTGTGTGTGAAAAAACGCCGCTAAAATGTCTACTCGCAGTGACAGGGGCGATTCTGATGTTAAAGTGTATGGGAGACAAAGATGAATAAGTGAATGAATGGGAATAGGTCAGACTGGGTTCAAAGGTTGAGCAGATTCTTTTCATGAACGTGAACCTTATTCATAGGATTTATCTTTTCCCCCAAAAAAACAAGATGAATTCAACTGAATTTCGCTTTGTTTGTTGTTCATAAGATTTGTATTTTCCCCCCAAAACAAGATGAATTCAACTGAAATTTCGGTTGTTTGTTTGTTTGTTTGTTATTCATAGGATTTATCTTCCCCCCCCCCCCCCCCTCCCCCCCCCCCCCAAACAAGATGAATTCAACAGAATTTCGCTTTGTTTGTTTGCTCGTTTTACCTCTCGTTTTTTTTTCTTTTCTTTTCTTTTTCTGTTTTTTTTTTTTTTTCTGGTCTTTTTTCTTTTTCTTTTTCTACGTGAAAATTTTTATTCAAACGGGCTTGACCATTTTTGTTGTTGTTGTTGTTGTTGAAGCCGTAAACACTAGCACATGTGAAATAGCACAAAGAGACGAAGTGATTTATTACATGATATTCAACAACCGTACTCTGCTATTGCATCATTTTTAGGATGAATCAGTTTCACGACCCAGGTTGGAAGGAGAGAGCTGAGAGGGGGGGGGGGGGGGGGGGGGGGGGGATTGTGGGGGGAGGGGGGGGTATCATTGATCTTCTGTGCATCCGAAGACTGAGCCTGTTTAAAATGGAAAGTTGCCGAATCAGAGATGGGCTGATTAATCTCTCTCTCTCTCTCTCTCTCTCTCTCTCTCTCTCTCTCTCTCTCTCTCTCTCTCTCTCTCTCTCTCTCTATCTCTCTCTCTCTTTCTGTCTGCCTCTGCCCTTCTCTGTCTCTTTCTCTGTCTCTATCTTTCTCTCTCTCTGTTTCTCTCTGTATGTGTCTCGCTGTCTCTGTCTGTCTGTATGTCTGTCTCTGTCTCTCAAACTCTCTCTCTCTCTGTCTCTCTCTCTCTCTCCCTCTCTTTCTCTTATTTTTCTATTTCATAACATGTTCCTCGGCACTTACTGGGTTATTTTGGATCCCTCACCAACCAGTCACTCAATGATCCACTCCTCATCATCACTCACAACCAGTCACTCCTCATCATCACTCACCAACCAGTCACTCCTCATCATCACTCACAACCAGTCACTCCTCATCATCACTCACCAACCAGTCACTCCACAACATCACTCACCAACCAGTCACTCATCCTCATCACTCACCAACCAGTCACTTCTCATCATCACTCACCAACCAGTCACTCCTCACCATCACTCACCAACCAGTCACTTCTCATCATCACTCACCAACCAGTCACTCAATGATCCACTCCTCATCATCACTCACCAACCAGTCACTCAATGATCCACTCTCACCATCATTCACCAAACAGTCACTCCTCACCATCACTCACCAACCAGTCACTCCTCATCATCACTCACCAACCAGTCACTTCTCATCATCACTCACAACCAGTCACTTCTCATCATCACTCACCAACCAGTCACTCCTCATCATCACTCACCAACCAGTCACTCAATGATCCACTCCTCATCATCACTCACCAACCAGTCACTCCTCATCATCACTCACTACCAGTCACTCCTCATCATCACTCACCAACCAGTCACTCATCATCATCACTCACAACCAGTCACTTCTCATCATCACTCACCAACCAGTCACTCCTCATCATCACTCACCAACCAGTCACTCAATGATCCACTCCTCATCATCACTCACCAACCAGTCACTCCTCATCATCACTCACCAACCAGTCACTCCTCATCATCACTCACCAACCAGTCACTCATCATCATCACTCACCAACCAGTCACTCCAATGATCCACCCCTCATCATCACTCACCAACCAGTCACTCCTCATCATCACTCACCAACCAGTCACTCCTCATCATCACTCACCAACCAGTCACTCCAATGATCCACCCCTCATCATCACTCACCAACCAGTCACTCTCCTCATCATCACTCACCAACCAGTCACTCCTCATCATCACTCACCAACCAGTCACTCCAATGATCCACCCCTCATCATCACTCACCAACCAGTCACTCCTCACCATCACTCACCAACCAGTCACTCCTCACCATCACTCACCAACCAGTCACTCCTCACCATCACTCACCAACCAGTCACTCCTCCTCATCACTCACCAACCAGTCACTCCTCACCATCACTCACCAACCAGTCACTCCTCCTCATCACTCACCAACCAGTCACTCCTCCTCATCACTCACCAACCAGTCACTCCTCACCATCACTCACCAACCAGTCACTCCTCCTCATCACTCACCAATGATCCACCCCTCATCATCACTCACCAATGATCCACCCCTCATCATCACTCACCAATGATCCACCCCTCATCATCAGTCCAGGCCAGCTTTCGCCACATGTGCTTTCTGCTCACAGGAAAGAGAGGCACTTGTTTCATAAATCATTTCTTTCAGCTCTGTGTGTGTGTGTGTGTGTGTGTGTGTGTGTGTGTGTGTGTGTCTGTGTCTCTGTGTGTGTCTGTGTGTGTGTGCGTATAAGAAAAGAAACGGCCGCTTGTGTGTGTGTGTGTGTGTGTGTGTGTGTGTGTGTGTGTGTGTGTGTGTGTGTGTGTGTGTGTGTGAGTCTGTGTGTCTGCGTCTGTGTCTGTGTAACCGTGTCTGTGTTCTGCATGTTGGTTTTCTCATATGTCGTATCTATGTGTGGCACCCACAGGTCGAAACGCAGAGCTTCTGCCACGCAGTCAGCTTGTGCCCATTGTTTGCTCGCGTGGGGATTAACTTTCATTCTACTCTCCTTTCCAGTCGACCACTCACCTACCTGGCCATGGAACCGGCACTCAGCTTTCTCACTCCGCGGCAGAGAACCGGTGACCACGCGTGCGAGCAGGTTGGCGTGAGAGAGGTCAGGTTGTCAACTTCATCAATGTTGCACGGGGTAATTTGGCTCCGTGGTTGCGCCGTGCCCGGTCCACTGGGGGGGGTCAGTGGTTCAGGGTCAGGTCATTGTGTTTTACGGCCGAGCCGACCTCTTGGGTCGCATCCGAGCTGTAGCAGCTTAGAGGCAAGGCGAGGTGGGATCAGGCAAGGGGGGGGGGGGGGGGAGGGGGGCAAGGTAGGATGAGGCAAGGTCACAGGAAAAGGGGAGGCAACTTTGGGAGTGCTGTGTCTCATTACTTTTTTGATGGTATCGATGGAGAGGGAGAACGTGTGGTGTGTGACCATGACGTGAATGTCGTGTGTGTGTGTGTGTTGGGGTGGGGGGGGGGTGTGTGGATGTGGATGTGTGTGTGTATTTTGTGTGTGCGCGCGCGCGTGCGTGTGCATTAACTAAATACTGGACAAGGAAAGGGAGGAAAGGAGAAACAAAAAAGGCAAATAATTCATCAATTATTGAGACAATGACTTGGCAAAGATTTATTGAACAACGTGATCGATGAAGTAGAAAAAGTAAAGATAGAAATATCAGACCCTGTGCATAGGGACCCTCAAAGTCTGTCTATATCAGACCCTGTGCAAAGGGACCCTCAAAGTCTGTCTATACAGACCCTGTGCATAGTGACCCTCAAAGTCTGTCTATACAGACCCTGTGCATAGTGACCCTCAAAGTCTGTCTATATCAGACCCTGCGCATAGTGACCCTCAAAGTCTGTCTATACAAGACCCTGTGCATAGTGACCCTCAAAGTCTGTCTATACAGACCTGTGCATAGTGACCCTCAAAGTTTATCTATATCAGACCCTGCGCATAGTGACCCTCAAAGTCTGTCTATATCAGACCCTGTGCATAGGGACACTCAACATCTGTCTATATCAGACCCTGTGCATAGGGTCACTCAACGTCTGTCTATATCAGACCCTGTGCATAGTGACCCTCAAAGTCTGTCTATATCAGACCCTGTGCATAGGGACACTCAACGTCTGTCTATATCAGACCCTGTGCATAGGGTCACTCAACGTCTGTCTATATCAGACCCTGTGCATAGTGACTCTCAAAGTCTGTCTATATCAGACCCTGTGCATAGTGACCCTCAAAGTCTGTCTATACAGACCCTATGCATAGCGACCCTCTCAAAGTCTGTCTTACAAACGGAACATTTGTATTGTCCAGTATCAGCTGTCGTCCCCTCACTCCGACTCATTAGCGGAATCAGGTTGGTTGTGTTGGCCCGTCCTTTATTTTATCACCACCAACTTGAAGGGGGAAAAAAAACAACACTCAACGGTATTCCACAACGGTCCGACAAAGGACAGAAAAGGGAACTGAAAAGAAAGTGGTATAAGAAAATAATTTGCGCAAGATGCAATGAAACAAAGAGAGATTAAAACTAAGAAATATCTTGGGAAGTTTTTCAGCTTATGTTTGAGGATCCAACTACGACACGAGGGAGATCAGCCTGTACAATCTGCTTGGTCTGGTATCATGGACAGAGAGAGAACGTATGGTGTGTGACAATGACGTGAATGTCGTGTGTGTGTGTGTGTGTGTGTGTGTGTGTGTGTGTGTGTGTGTGTGTGTGTGTGTGTGTGTGTGTGTGTGTGTTTTCTTGTTTGATAAGCATTCTTGTTTAATAATCCAAACTTTGTCGGACACATCAGCTGAGAATTGTGAAGATTAACCTCAGCTTGGGTCTCCTAAAGGATGAAGTCTTTCATCAGCTGGCGAGACAACATGGCCAACAAATACAGAACATGGTCAACAAATAGACAACATGGTCAACAAATAATGTTGGAACGAAAACGTGCAGGCCAAAGCTTTTTCTGTCATTCAGAGAATCATTTAGCAAACTTTTATAGCAAAAAAAAAAAAAAACAAAAAAACAAAAACGTTTGTGTGATGGGGAGGGGGAGGGAAGGGGGGGGAAAGGGGAGTGGGGACGAATGACGGAGCACAAAAGTTTAATGTCGTATCAACCCTTTCCTGTGCAGCGCGCGGACACCATCAAAGTCTGTCTCAGAAACACCCAGAAGGGCAGATCAGAGGCCATTCTTCTTCCCTGGCGTGCACTCATCTGTGGCAATCAGCTGGCGTGTGTGCCGTGTGTGCTTCATTTAAGATTTCCTTTCGGACCAATCAAGCCTAGGTTCCCTATCTTTGATACGGTCTGTTCCTGTTTTTGTATGACTATATTGAAGATCAAAAGGGCTATGCTAGTTTGCAATGAATGTTAATTTGTCTTTGTTCATTTCTGCAGTTGTTGTCGTCGCTATGTACGTATGTCAGGCTATATGGGTAAGTTTAGAACACCTCTTCCCAGGGGATATCTCCTTGTTAACATCCCTTCCCATGGAATATTTCCTTCTTTGTTCCGTGGTGTGCTCAGCGTTGGCATTTCTGTCTAGCGATTTGGTGACGTAAGCAGCTTTCATTTGGAGTTAAGAGCGTGTAGTTTAGTTCACCATTGGAAGAAGTTGCCCTACTTGTTCTTGTTTACTTTTTAGTATTCCTTTCCTCATTTCAGATTTCTTTTCATACCAGTCAAACCGAAGTTACCTGCATTTGTTATCGTTCGCCACTGTATTCGCTTGACTGCATTTAAAACCAAAAAGGCTGTGCCAATCTTGAATGCATGTTAATTTGTGTTTGTTCATTTCTCTTCTTCTTGTTGCTATGTATATGTGTGCCAAGTACGAGACAAACAGGCAAGCTAGGAACATCTTTTTTTTTTTTTTATTTTTTTTTTTTTTTTTTTTTTTTTTGGGGGGGGGGGGGGGGGGGGGGGGGGTCTCCTGATTTGATTTGTATGTTCTGTGTTGGCATTTCTGCTAGGCGATTTTTGGAGTGAAGAGCGTGTGATCTAGTTCATCATGAGTAGAACACTTACCCAACTCGTTCGTTACTTACTCTTTGAAGATGTAGATTTATTATGATTAGAGGTTTTCTCCAGGAACAGAAGCCTGAATTGCACACACACACACACACACACACACACACACACACACACACACACACACGCGCGCACACACACACACATTATCATAAAGATCATCATCATCTTCTTCACTATCATAATCATCATCCATTTAACGTCAGATTAACTTTGAAATTGCTGTGCATTCTAAAAACAAAAGAGCAAAAAAAAACTGCTAAACATCAACTTCAGAAAATACGAATAAGAGAATTAAACTAAAACATTCAATTTCAGAAAGAATATCATAATACATTTGGCGTCTTTAACACAATGCGATACCTAAAACACTGATGTTTGACACCCCAACCCCCCACTCCACCTGCTAAGACGTATTATACACTTACAGTTCCAAAAACCAGGGCTGCTTCGATTTTGATGGCATTGGTACGAAGAAAGGTGCTCAGCCTTACATCTTATTATGTTAAACAGAGACATGTGTGGACAAGAAATATCCGATTTATCTTAATGAGCCTACAGATCGCTCTCACTGACAAAACATGAAGTGGACAGGTCTGCGTTTTGTTTATCACCGATAGCAGAAAAGGCATGTTCTATTAGAAAACATGATCAAATTTTGGTGCTGAAATAAAAGCTGTACTTCAGTTTTTGACATAGCTGAGTTACCATATTCATCTGTACAAGAGTTGTTGTGTGTTTCATGTGTACAAGTGTTGTTGTGTGTTTCATGTGTACAAGTGTTGTTGTGTGTTTCATGTGTACAAGTGCTGTTTGTGTTTCATGTATACAAGTGCTGTTGTGTGTTTCATGTGTACAAGTGTTGTTGTGCGTTTCATGTGTACAAGTGTTGTGTGTTTCATGTGTACAAGTGTTGTTGTGTGTTTCATATGTACAAGTGTTGTTGTGTGTTGATTGGAAGTCTGTGTGAAGCTCTCGCAATCCGCAGACAGAGAAGTTTGAGCAGGAGATGTCCCATTTGATCCATGTTTTGACGTGTACAGCAACTGATTCAAACTTCCATCGGATTCCTTCACATGTGAAATCTGGGGTAATGAACTCGCTGTCAGACATGCCAATAAAAGGTGATAAAAGGAAATGTGTCCCCAACCACTCGCTGTACTCTTTACGTTACAAGACAGCGTGAAAACAAATGGCCTGGGACTGATTCACAAACAGTCAGAACTTTTACTATTTTTCCATATCAAAATTAGATGCTCCCGGAACTGGATATAGCGCCACAACAAAATGTCTGCGTGGTGATACAAAATGATGCCGAGTGTGTACTTTTCAGGGCATACTTATGTTTATCAGCTATGTCTGTGATTCATGTTTGTTTTGTTTTTGCTGACACTGATGTTTTTTATAAACAAACACAATTTTCCATCATATTTCAAAACTCGCTTTAAACACACATGGAAAACGAAGAAAAACAAGGTTTGCGCCCATTTCATATACCACAATTATCAACAAACACGTTTGCTATTGTTTTTTGTTTGTTTGGTGTTTTTTTTTTTTCCCCCAACAGCATATCACATTAGTTTCCCGAACTCTTATTCGTACTTTTAGCACTGAACGACGGATCCGCAAGATCTCCATCACTCATCGTTCTGTTTGGCGGAAGGGGAAATCACGTCTCGTATCACCAAAGATCAAACCCAACCCCGGACCTCTCACTTTCCCTAGTCAAACTCTCTTATCTCTGTCTCTCACTTTATCTAGTCAACTCTCTTATCTCTGTCTCTCCGTTTCGCCTCGTACAACAACAACACCCCACTCCACTGCTCACCTTCGGCGTAGACAGTGCATGGGAACGAGTGGTTTTCAAGAGTCGATTCAATCGCCCTAAAACCCCATCTCCCTGCAAGCGACAGCGTCGGACCGCCACTCAACTGTCTGCGTGTTGTGCAAGGGGAGCAAGCCAGCCGATTAAGGCAATCTTTATCACCGCTTCTTACAAGCCTCTCGTGACCCGCGACAAGACCTCTCCAGCGCCTCTGCTTCTCTTGGTTCGTGTAAACCCATACTCACATCAAAGCCCCGGGACGTGAGAGCAAGAGGGAGGTGGGCGGGGGGACGGGGGGAAACAAGGAGCTAGTTTACACTTGTTCGGACCTTTCTAACCCAAGGTGTACCCCAGAGGCTTCAAAGCGGCTCGCTCCGTCTATCAAAGGGCATAAACCAGGGCGAGGACTCCAGCCCTCATCCATTGTCGGCCCCTGCTTACTTAGAGCGCAGTGCAGAGCGTGTAACAGTGTAATCCCTGTATCCTCCCTCAGTGGCCTGTGCACACAAGACAAGGGTCAGGATTGTCACAAGATGAATGGGGGTCGGGCTGCAAAGGGGCCTGTTGACGCCCCGGGGCAGCCATAGATGGCCGCCATGATATTGGATCATGGACACGGCCGTGAATCAACAATGCCGCGAATCGGTGGCCGAACTTTACTGCCTGGCTCGGTGACGTTCCCGTTGGGGGAAGAATGGTCCCACAGCTTGGTCAAAAGGACGTTTTGAACTTGACCCCCGTTGTGACTGTGAGGAGAAGGTGTTTATGTTTTAAGTTGTTAAAGAATCTTTTGGATGAGCCAGAATATGATTTTAACGCTACAAAGAAACGCGGTTAATAATCTTATTACTCAAAATCAAAGTAACTTTATGCGCTTAGGCATTATACAACCAAGGAAATTAATCGTGCTACATTCAACTTCACGAAATGATCTGAATTGATAGTCATCAGTTTACGTGTTCGGACAAATGCACATCATATAACTATACAATTTAGAATGTGCAGTTTTTGGTGTGACAGACAAAATATGATGATATGAAGTATACATATTCTCATTCAACCTTCGTGGTGTGAAAGACAAAATATAATGATATGAAGAATACGTATTCTCATTCCACCTTCACGTGAGGTTGGGGCTCTGTGTGTGTGTGTGTGTGTGTGTGGGGGGGGGGGGGGGGGGGGGGTGTGAGGGGAAATGTCTGTGTGAGTGTATGTGTGTGAGTGTATGTGTGTGGGGGGGGGGGGAGGGGGGTGTATGTGTACGTGTGTATGTGTGTGAGTGTGGTGTGTGTGTGTGTGTGTGTGGGGGGGGGGGGGGGGTATGTGTGTGTGAGTGTATGTGTGTGTGTGTGTGGGGGGGGGGGGGTATGTGTGTTTGAGTGTATGTGTGTGTGAAGGGGGGGGGGTGTATGTGTGTGAGTGTATGTGTGGTGTGGGGGGGGGGGGGATACGTATGTGTGAGTGTATGAGTGTGATGTGTGTGTGTGTGTGTGTGTGTGTGTGTGTGGGGGGGTGTGTGTGTGTGTGTGTGTGTGTGTGTGTGTGTGTGCGCGCGCGCGCAAGAAGGGAGAGGGGGTACACACACACACACACACACACACACACACACACACACACACACACACAACCGCGCGCGCGCGCGTGCACACACACACACACACACACACACACACACACACACACACACACACTAAAACGTGCGCGCGTGCGCGCGCGCAGACACAGTCACACACACACACACACACACACACACACACACACACACACAAACACACACACACACACACAAACACAGAAAGAGAGAGAGAGAGAGAGACAGAGACAGAGACAGAGGCAGAGAGAGACACAGAGAGAGAGAGGCCATGTGTGCCGAGAGAGACAGACAGTCAGACAGACAGAGAGAGGGTAAATAAAACAAAAACGTTAGACATATTAAACTACAACATCATTGACGGCGCTGTACTACCTGGCTTATGTCCAGCGCTGTTTTTATTTTCAACAGACACTTTCACTATGCTCTTCATTTGCGTCATAAAGATATCCTGACACTGATCCTGATCCTGATTATGATATATACCATGACAATATCATTATCCTTCTTGAGAGAGAGAGAGAGAGAGAGAGAGAGAGAGAGAGAGAGAGAGAGAGAGAGAGAGAGAACCATCCTTCCACGGTATTTCTATATTAAACAAAAACCCACTCCACTGAACAAAAAGAAGCATTCTGACCCGAACCGTTCACCATACAGCCGCCGACAGCACGACCAAGAGAAGAGCCGGAGGGAAGGCAAGGCGCATCAAAGGGCATGGACGGCGGACGTTGTCAAAATAATGAAAAGGCTGACTACAACAACCATCACAATTGTACAATGCGCCTATTATGGGGCCCCCCTCCGCCCTGCAGCGGCCGCAAGTGAGAGATCACTGCGCGTAATAGACCTGCGCCTCACACATTCAACAACGGATGACAGCCCTAGCACACACTTCCTCTTTGATCTCCCTCCGCTGATCGAGGAGCGGATCAGGCAAATTAATTGGCGGAGTGATCTCGTATCTAATTAAGGAGAGCTTGGGTGAAAGGCGGCCCATGGCTGAGGGTGGGTGTTCTTGTCGCCCGCTTTGGCCTCTGACAGGACGACATGGTCAGCGGGAACAGAGAGGTCACTATGTTAGGGAGAGTTGCTCCCCTTTTCTCTCCCCCTCCCCATCTACTCTCTCCCCCTCCCCCCCTTCCCCTCCTGCCCCTCTCTCTCTCCGTGTGTGTGCGGTGTCTTACGTCTCTCATCAGTTGGCCCGGAAAACACCACGTCACGGTGTGTCACAACTACCGAGATTTAGGAAAGAGCATAGGGACCTAAACCAGAGAGATGTAGTAACAACAGTCATTTAGGGGGGTGATTTAGGATCGCCTACCTGACTCCATGGCAGACTGCCTCGCTTCACCACAACAAGCAGGCTCTCTGGTTGTACACTCACTTCAAACGAGAACTGCTATTCTGCCGAACGAAAGAGACAAGCAAATTACAACTGTCTTGTGATTTGTCCGTCTCTTTCGTTTCGGCGATGAAGTCATTTTTCTTTGAAGTTTGTTTCAAGTTCCGCCTAAAGTCACCTCACTTTGGGACTCAGCCTGGTGGTAAAGTCGTCACGCTTTAAACTTTGCTAAACATGTGTTGGAATTTTTGTTTAACTGAACTCTAACATTGAGAGGGAGTGGGAGGATGGATAGGTAAGGGTGGGCAGGTGTGTGTGTGTGTGTGTGTGTGTGTGTGTGTGTGTGTGTGTGTGTGTGTGTGTGAACAAGAACAAGAACAAGTACATATTTTATCGCCATATGAAAACCAGAGGTTTTGTGGGGCACAGATGATCAAGTTAAGACACTCAATTAAACTAATTCCAACATTGTCACATCTTGCTACATAACATTAGTGTCATAAAGAAAAAGCTTAGTGTGTATCAGAGTCTGATTAAATTTTGTCTCCGAAGAGAAAAACACAACAGGATATACTGGGCAAGTACAGGTTGGAAGCAGTCCAATAACATGAGATCCGAGGGTTTTTGTCATGTTAGTCTGTAGTGGAAATCTGTTTTTGTGATCCTTGTCATTAGGTCATCGAGAAAATGTAGTTCGTCCTCAACGACGTGGCATGTCGTGCATAATCTGTCTTCTCTGTCAGTGCTGGTATAACGGCCCCTCTCAATTTGGAGTTCATGGGCGCTTATTTGTAGTCTAGTTAGTGCTCGTCTGCAATCTGTGTCAATGCGTAGCTCTAAATAAGCCGCCTGTTTGTATTCGGTAGCAACTGTGGCATAAACTTTGAGTTTGGGTGTGCTTTCGTTCTTTTGTTTCTTCCAGTATTCAACATAAAACGTTCCAGGTTCGCATTGATTAGAAACTTCAGGCGAGTCACACTAAATGCACCCTGATTTTCCCAGACGTGCTGTAATCCTATCGTTGACGAGGTTTTTCGTATAAACTTCGGTCCATTTACTTTCTTCGGTGTCCTGAGAGATCATTGACTGATAAATCTGTTGTTGATAAGAGTCTTGGTCTGACTAATATGTGTATCCAGAGTGCGATAGTCTGGGTTATCACTTTAAAAGTAGTCGGGAATCTCCCCAGTTCGCCCAAAACCGGTAATGTCATAATGTCATGTGTGTGTGTGTGTGTGTGTGTGTGTAAACCAAATATGTGCACATTTCTTCCTGTAAACTTGTGAAAAAGTTCCTAAGCAATTCTGAGTATGCGTATACACTGTTCTCGTTCACACGCCATCTGAAGGGCATCTGCGGGGCTACTCACAATCGTCATCCACATGCACTAGGTGTGTTTCTTCACATGGTATTATCACACACATTCATCATCTGCATGCCGTGGGTGTGTTTCTTCACGTGGTATTATCACTCACAATTACCATCTATACGCAGTAGTTGTATTTCTTTGTCTTCGTATGGAATCATTGAAAACGGGTTTGTCATCTCGAATGGAAAAGCAAAAGCCACTACGGAAGCATTGTACACCTGTTAGAACAAAGGATGATAGCATTGTACACCTGTTAGAACAAAGGATGACAGCTGTTAGAACAAAGGATGACGCTGAATGAGGATTTCACGGGTGACACAAGGGTGTGTCCAAGAAAATCTGTTAGGTCGCTATTCGATGAATAAAAAAAAAAAAGGGGGGGGAGCAAGGATGGAAGGACGGAAGAAAGGAAGGAAGAAAGGACGGACGGACGGAAGGAAGGACGGAAGAAAGGAAGAAAGGAAGGACGGAAGAAAGGAAGGACGGAAGGAAGGACGGAAGAAAGGAATGATGAAAGGACGGAAGGAAGGAGGGAAGGTGAGCTTGCTTCCAACTGCAGGGCTGCAGAGGGTGGCTGAAAACACCAGTCACCTGTATGGAACGGTAAAGGTGTCTGTCTTTACTCTGTGAAACACCAGTCACATGTATGGAACGGTAAAGGTGTCTGTCTTCACTTCTCTATGAAACACCAGTCACATGTATGGAACGGTAAAGGTGTCTGTCTTCACCCTCTCTGTGAAACACAGGTCACATGTATGGAACGGTAAAGGTGTCTGTCTTCACCCTCTCTGTGAAACACAGGTCACATGTATGGAACGGTAAAGGTGTCTGTCTTCACCCTCTCTGTGAAACACAGGTCACATGTATGGAACGGTAAAGGTGTCTGTCTCCACCCTCTCTGTGAAACACAGGTCACATGTATGGAACGGTAAAGGTGTCTGTCTTCACCCTCTCTGTGAACACAGGTCACATGTATGGAACGGTAAAGTGTCTGTCTTCACCCTCTCTGTGAAACACAGGTCACATGTATGTAACGGTAAAGGTGTCTGTCTTCACTTCTCTGTGAAACACAGGTCACATGTATGTAAGGGTAAAGGTGTCTGTCTTCACTTCTCTGTGAAACACCAGTCACATGTATGTAAGGGTAAAGGTGTCTGTCTTCACTGTGAGAGGTAAAGGTGTCTGTCTTCACTATGTAAGGGTAAAGGTGTCTGTCTTCACTATGTGAGGGTAAAGGTTTCTGTCTTCACTATGTGAGGGTAAAAAGGTGTCTGTCTTCACTATGTGAGGGTAAAGGTGTCTGTCTTCACTATGTAAGGGTAAAGGTGTCTGTCTTCACTATGTAAGGGTAAAGGTGTCTGTCTTCACTATGTAAGGGTAAAGGTGTCTGTCCACTTCTCTGTAACAGATGCAGCAGAACTTGTTCTGAGTGGAGGAACCCAAATACACACACACTTCTTTCCTTCTTTCTTTCTTTTTCTTTCTTTCTTTCTTTCTTTCTTTCTTTCTTTCTTCTTTCTTTCTTTCCTTCTTTCCTTTCTTCCTCCGTTCCTGCCTTTCTTTCTTTCTTTTCTTTTTCTTTCGTCCTCTTCTTCCATCGTTTCATCATCATCATCATCATCATCATCATCATCATCATCATCATCACCACCATCATCATCATCATCATCATCACCATCTTCTTCTTCTTCTTCTTCTTCTTTTTCTTCTTCTTCTTCTTCTCTTTTTTCCACATCCTTCTCCTTTTCTTTCCTTCTTTTTATTCTCCTTTTCTTCCTCCTCTTCCTCCTCCTCCTCCTCCTCATCTCCTCCTCCTCCTCCGCCCTCTTCCTCCTCCTCCTCCTCCTCTCCTCCTCCTTCCCCCTTCTTCTTCTTCTTCTTCTTCTTCTTCTTCTTCTTCTTCTTCTTCTTCTTCTTCTTCGTTTCTCGCTTTCTTTCTGTCTTCTCCTTTTTCTTCTTCTTTTTTTTTGTTCCTTCTCTCTCTTCTTTCTCTCTTTCTGTCTTCTCCTTTTCACCTTCTTCTCATCCTTCTCCTCTTTCTTTTTCTTTCCCTCTTTCTATCTTTCTCCTTCTTTTTCTTTTCCTCCTCCTCCTCTTTGTTTCTTTCTCTCTTTCTCTGTCGTTCTTCTTCTTTATCCTCGTTCTCCTCCTTATTCTCCTCTCCTCTTCCCGCGTCCTTCAACCAGTAAACGGAGCTCCACCCGTGTGTCCTGGTAACGTTCTAGGCTGTGTTCAGTCCCATCATTGTGGTAGCCACATATCGTCTACAGGGACTGGGTCTACACACGACAATCGTGTGTCCTTGTTATGTTCTGGGCCGTGGTCAATCCCATCATTGTGGTAGCCACATATCGTCTACAGGGACTATGTCCACACACGACAGCCATTTTTTTTGTGTCACGACAGTCATGTGTTTGTGTCACGAAAGTTGTGTTTGTGTGTCACCACAGCCATGTGTTTGTGTCACGACAGTCATGGTGTTTGTGTCACGACAACATGTGTGTTTGTGTCACGACAGCCATGTGTTTGTGTCACGACAGTCATGTGTTTGTGTCACGACAGTCATGTGTTTGTATCACGACAGCCATGTGTTTGTGTCACGACAGCCATGTGTTTGTGTCACGACAGCCTTGTGTTTGTGTCATGACAGCCATGTGTTTGTGTCACGACAGTCGTGTGTTTGTGTCACGACAGCCATGTGTTTGTG
>JADBJO010005555.1:115000-117500 GCA_016801955.1 Conus betulinus
AGTCGGCAGGAATGGTATTAAATGGTCTGATATGTCAACTTGTATTTTTTTTTTTTCTCTAGTTTTCCTGTGATACGATTTATTATGCCTTTTACCAACATTTCAAGAAATGGTTGTAAACGATCAACATTTTCTAAGAATGTGACAACTTTTGTAATCTGGAAACTGCTTAATGAAAACGGCCGTGACGATTCACAAATATCTTAAAGCATTAGATAACTAACTAAAAGATCTTTATGGTATCTATCTCTTCAAGCATCAGCTAACTAGAAAGATCTTTACAGTATCTTTATCTTCAAGCATCAAATTACTAAAAAAAAATATCTTAACGGTATCTATATCTTCAAGCAGCAGATAACTAGAAAGACCTTTACGGTATCTATATCTTCAAGCATCAGATAACTAGAAAGATCTTTACAGTATTTATGATTCTGCCAAGTTTGACGACATTAGTGGGGTTTTTTTTTTTTTTTTTACAAAATGTTAACATGAAACTCTCTCTCTCTCTCTCTCTCTCTCTCTCTCTCTCTCCTCTCTCACACACACACACACACACACACACACACACACACACACACACACACACACACACACACACACACACACACACACACACGCGCACACACACACTCGCGCGCACAACACACACACACACACACACACACACACACACACACACACACACACACACACACACACACACACACACACACACACACACACACACACACACACACACACACACACACACACACACACACACACACACACACACACACACACACACACACACACACACACACACACACACACACACATACACGCACGCACGCACACACACACTCGAGCTCGTGCGCGCGCATGCGCGCGCGCGCACACACACACACACACACACACACACACACACACATACACACACACACACACACACACACACACACACACACACACACACACACACACACACACATGACCGAAAAGACATCATGACATAGCTTTTACTAGTTAACGCATGTGAGTAAAAAATGGGTGAGGGGAGAGTGGACAGGGAGAAGGTGGGGGATAGTAATGGCTGTGATGTAAATGTTCATACTGTTATGGACAACATGGGGGAATCATTGAACTCTGTGTGGTGTCAATGTTCATACTGTTATGGGGGACAACATGGGGGGATCATTGAACTCTGTGTGGTGTCAATGTTCATACTGTTATGGACAACATGGGGGAATCATTGAACTCTGGGTGGTGTCAATGTTCATACTGTTATGGACAACATGGGGGAATCATTGAACTCTGTGTGTGTCAATGTTCATACTGTTATGGACAACATGGGGGAATCATTTGAACTCTGTGTGGTGTGTCATGTTCATTCCGTTATGGACAACATGGGGGGATCATTGAACTCTGTGTGGTGTCAATGTTCATTCCGTTATGGACAACATGGGGGAATCATTGAACTCTGTGTGGTGTCAATGTTCATACTGTTATGGACAACATGGGGGGATCATTGAACTCTGTGTGGTGTCAATGTTCATTCCGTTATGGGACAACATGGGGGGATCTTTGAACTCTGTGTGGTGTCAATGTTCATTCCGTTATGGACAACATGGGGGAGGATCATTGAACTCTGTGTGGTGTCAATGTTCATTCCATTGTGGACAACATGGGGGAATCACTGAACTATGTAGTGTGACCGATAACATGGATTGATCTTGTTCCAGACATCTGTCGTCTCCTGAAAGAGACTGGCCGGCAGACTCAGCCTGGCTGTGTTGCTTTGGGCACAGCATCTGACACGGACACACTACTCTCAATTCTGAGACGGTGTTTTGCATGCGAACGAGCTGACCTTGATATATTTATTAGATCTATACTGATCAATGAAAAACATATGCAAAGTGAAAACCAGCTTAATCGTCCTCATGAAACTATGTGATAAAAAAAAAAAATTGAATAAAAATATTATTTTTTAATTGAATTTTTTTTTGGGGAAATGAAATGAAATAGAGACTATTTGACGCCAGGAGCGCAGATACTGCCAGCCGTGTCTCCCTGATGAGTTCCGACCCAGCGGACGAAAGGCCTCGGAGCAGGCAATACAAATATATCTGCCTTTAAAAGGGATTGCGATGGTTCCCTTATGCAGCCAGTGAAGAGTTTTCATATCTTTAATATATTTTCTTAATTTCATGTTCCCAGTTTTTACATCTCAACCTCCTGCCCCCCCCTCCCCCCCCCCCCCACCACCCCCCCCCCCCCCCCCCCCCCCCCTTAAGTTCAAAGTTTTGACAAGTCATTACTACGAAGACAATTAAGTTGTTGGCCTGCGCTTGTTTTCCCCCCCCCCCCCCCCCACCCCCCCCCCCCCCCCCCCCCCCCCCCCCCCCCCCCCCCCCCCCTATTTTTTGTATTTGTCTGACTTTATTCAAGTTTAAAAGGCTGTGCAGTCTTGAATAAAAGTTACTCTGTGTTAGGTTTCCTTCTGGGAGCAAAAAAAATA
>JADBJO010005555.1:125000-132500 GCA_016801955.1 Conus betulinus
ATTGATACAATGTTGATACAACAATGTTGAACTCAGCCTGTATCTGTGGACCGCTACACCCTTAAAGAGCCTGGGTTCACGGGAGTGCAGTCACGACCAGGGGGCAGACCATTCAGTCACGACCAGGGGCAGACCATTCAGTCACGACCAGGGGCAGATCATTCAGTCACAAACAGGGGCAGATCATTCAGACACGACCAGGGGCAGATCATTCAGTCACGACCAGGGGCAGATCATTCAGTCACGACCAGGGGCAGATCATTCAGTCACGACCAGGGGCAGATCATTCAGTCACGACCAGGGGCAGATCATTCAGTCACGACCAGGGGCAGATCATTCAGTCACGACCAGCGGCAGATCATTCAGTCACGACCAGGGGCAGATCATTCAGTCACGACCAAGGGCAGATCATTCAGTCCAACGCAGCGAGACTGGCCGACAACAGTAATCGTTATTGTCATTGGGAAACAGTTTGTGCACTTTTCACATGTCGGACAACATACTGTCCCTTTGGCGGGATTATGGATTTCCCTTGAACGGAAGCAAGCAGTCAAAACTGTGCAATGCGAGTTGTTCGCCTTGCTTGCTTAAGATATTGTTCATTTCCCTTATTGACATGCTCACCTCTCTGTCTGTCTGTCTGTCTGTCTGTCTGTCTCTGTCTCTCTCTCTCTCTCTCTCTCTCTCTCTCTCTCTCTCTCTCTCTCTCTCTCTCTCTCTCTCAAATTGTTCTTTTTTTTTCAGTTAGACATAGCTAGAAGACAAGATGTAGCTGTCGTGTAATCATCAGATGAACTTGCAATTGAATCAGTTGTGAAATTCATCGCGAAAGCACTGAAAATAAGACAGATGAAAGATTGTCAAATTTAGAATAATGCATTAAAGAGATATATCAACGAATATCACCATTCATCACATATGGAAGAGATCAGTAAGATGCAATACCATCATGTGATCGAGTGGATGGTCGAGTCAGTCTTACGATTTCTGATTTTTTTTTTTTTTTTTTGTGCTTGTTTTTCTAACATTACCGTATTGGTCCCGTGAGCGAGGACATCGGAGATGTTAATTTTTATGTGTTTTTTGTTAATCTTTGATTTGATGCACACTGGGAATAAGTGAGTACCATTTGTTTGCAATGAAAAGAAGAAGTAAATGTTATTGTTCTGTTACCCTCTTGTCAGAAACCCCCTTTGGTAATGACAATAAAATATCAAAGTGTCGATTTTCTCTCTCTCTCTCTCTCTCCCTCTCTCTCTCTCTCTCTCTCTCTCTCTCACACACACACACACACACACACACACACACACAGAGGAGAGAGAGAGAGAGAGAGAGAGAGAGAGAGAGAGAGAGAGAGGAGAGAGAGAGAGAGAGAGAGAGAGAGAGGAGACGAGAGAGATGTCCGTATGACTGCTCTAGGTACATCTTGTCCTCGCATACCTTAACTAAGCACGTGCCCAATGCCCTGTGCCCAATGCCTATGGCCGCGACTGTGCCCTGTGCTGTGTGCCCCGTGCCCCATGCCCTGTGCTGTGACTGTGCCCCATGCCCTGTGCTGTGTGCCCCGTGCCCCATGCCCTGTGCTGTGACTGTGCCCCATGCCCTGTGCTGTGACTGTGCCCCATGCCCCATGCCCTGTGCTGTGCCCCGTGCCCCATGCCCTGTGCTGTGACTGTGCCCCATGCCCATGCCCTGTGCTGTGCCCCGTGCCCCATGCCCTGTGCTGTGACTGTGCCCCATGCCCTGTGCTGTGACTGTGCCCCATGCCCCATGCCCTGTGCTGTGCCCCGTGCCCCATGCCCTGTGCTGTGACTGTGCCCCATGCCCTGTGCTGTGCCCCGTGCCCCATGCCCTGTGCTGTGCCCCGTGCCCCATGCCCTGTGCTGTGCCCCGTGCCCCATGCCCTGTGCTGTGACTGTGCCCCATGCCCTGTGCTGTGCCCCGTGCCCCATGCCCTGTGCTGTGACTGTGCCCCATGCCCTGTGCTGTGCCCCGTGCCCCATGCCCTGTGCTGTGACTGTGCCCCATGCCCTGTGCTGTGCCCCGTGCCCCATGCCCTGTGCTGTGACTGTGCCCCATGCCCATGCCCTGTGCTGTGCCCCGTGCCCCATGCCCTGTGCTGTGACTGTGCCCCATGCCCTGTGCTGTGCCCTGTGCCCCATGCCCTGTGCTGTGACTGTGCCCCATGCCCTGTGCTGTGACTGTGCCCCATGCCCCATGCCCTGTGCTGTGCCCCATGCCCCATGCCCTGTGCTGTGACTGTGCCCCATGCCCTGTGCTGTGACTGTGCCCCATGCCCTGTGCTGTGACTGTGCCCCATGCCCTGTGCTGTGACTGTGCCCCATGCCCCATGCCCTGTGCTGTGCCCCATGCCCCATGCCCTGTGCTGTGACTGTGCCCCATGCCCTGTGCTGTGACTGTGCCCCATGCCCCATGCCCTGTGCTGACTGTGCCCCATGCCCCCATGCCCTGTGCTGTGCCCCGTGCCCCATGCCCTGTGCTGTGACTGTGCCCCATGCCCTGCCCTGTGCTGTGACTGTGCCCATGCCCCATGCCCTGTGCTGTGACTGTGCCCCATGCCCCATGCCCTGTGCTGTGCCCCGTGCCCCATGCCCTGTGCTGTACTGTGCCCCATGCCCTGTGCTGTGACTGTGCCCCGTGCCCCATGCCCTGTGCTGTGACTGTGCCCCATGCCCCATGCCCTGTGCTGTGACTGTGCCTCGTGCCCCGTGCCCTGTGCTGTGACTGTGCCCCATGCCCTGTGCTGTGACTGTGCCCCATGCCCCATGCCCTGTGCTGTGACTGTGCCCCATGCCCTGTGCTGTGACTGTGCCCCGTGCCCCATGCCCTGTGCTGTGACTGTGCCCCATGCCCCCATGCCCTGTGCTGTGACTGTGCCCCATGCCCCCATGCCCTGTGCTGTGACTGTGCCCCGTGCCCCATGCCCTGTGCTGTGACTGTGCCCCATGCCCCATGCCCTGTGCTGTGACTGTGCCCCATGCCCTGTGCTGTGACTGTGCCCCGTGCCCCATGCCCTGTGCTGTGACTGTGCCCCGTGCCCTGTGCTGTGACTGTGCCCTGTGCCCTGTGCCCTGTGCTGTGACTGAGCCACGTGCCCCATGCCCTGTGCTGTGACTGTGCCTTGTGCCCCGTGCCCTGTGCTGTGACTGTGCCTTGTGCCCCGCGCCCAGTGCTGTGACTGTGCCTTGTGCCCGTGCCCTGTGCCCTGTGCTGGGAGGGAGGAAAGAGTGCAGAGGAGACGGGGCCAGAGAAGGAGGACGGAAGAGAAGGAGGGGGAGACTGGCGTTTTGAGTACTGGGTTTTCAGGAGAAGCGATAGAGGAGCGCTAGGTAATACGACGGCCAGGGATGGGAACGTGACTTAGCTGTTGCCATGTCGTGCACATACCAAGAACTCCAGCAGCTCCACCTTTCTGATCCTCAGCCAGTCTCCGACAGGTGTCGCTCCAGCTTCTACAGATCAGCCGGAGCTTCCCCCTCTCCAGTGTCGGCCGCCAGGTCACCGTGACCGCCCTGTGTTTCTCCGGGCCTGTCGGCATCCATGGAATGGCTGGGTTTGTACGTCCGGGTCGTGGGAGCCTCTAGACGTGTCCCTACAAGCGGAGTCACCGTCTGTAGATGGAGGTTGACATGGGAAAGAGAGAGAAAGAGAGGGGGGGGGAGGGGGAGTGGGGGGGGGGGGGGGGCTGGCCGTTTAGGACCTGTCTCTGACATCTTTGGTGGACATCAAGTCATTCCAGTGGATGTCCAGCAGGCATCTGGTGTCCACATCATCTAGTTGGCCGGCTGGCTGGCTGGTTGGTGGTTGGTTGGTTGGTTGGTTGGTTGGCTGATAATTTTGGTTGGTTGGTTGATTATTTGGTTGGTTGGTTGGTTGGTTGGCTGGTTGACTGGTTGGTTAGTTGGCTGGTTGGTTGGTTGGTTGATTATTTGGTTGGTTGGTTGTTGTGTTTTTGGTGGTGGTGGTGTTGTGGTGGTGGTCGTTGCTTTTGTTTGTGTTTGCTTGTTTTCTTTTTAGTGGCCAGATTTGGAAGTCGCAGAGCACCGATGACGTCATGTTGGCATTGTGGGGGTGGAAGGTAACGTCGCAGAGCGCCGATGACGTCATGTTGGCATTGTGGGGGTGGAAGGCATTTGTACTGTTTTTGCCCATGCAGGACCTGTGGATGACATGGAGAGAGAGAGAGAGAGAGAGAGAGAGAGAGAGAGAGAGAGAGAGAGAGAGAGAGAGACAGACAGACAGACAGACAGACAGACAGACAGACAGACAGATCGACAGGTAGACAGACAAGCAGGCAGACTGACAGATCGACAGATAAACAGACAGACACAAGACGAACACACCACACACACACACACACACACACACACACACACACACACACACACACACACCACCACCACCACCACCACCACCACCACCACCACCGCTACTACCATTTTCACCCTTCCTCCTCCCTACCCCCCTCTCCCATCCCACTATAACATCAGCCCACCTCACCTCACCATCCCTTGACTGTCATGATCCCCAACCGTAAAATAATATCCCCCACCCCACTCCCACTTCCGTACCCCTTCCCCAACCCCACCCACACCCACTCCTCTCTCTCTCTACACCCCTCCCCCACCCCATCCCCCACCATCCCCCCTCGCCCACATCTCTCTTTAATCCCGGCTACACCGCCTGGCCAGCAGTTTTCATGGGAACCGATCCGAGAGATTTACAGAGCAGGAGATCATGAAGTGATCACTCCAGCATCAGTCCTCCGTGAGGGTGGGCCTGCAAAGTGGGGGTGGGGGGGGGGGTGGGGGGTGGGGTGCGGCGGGGAGGAATGGGGAGGAGGATGGGGGAGCTAGGAGGCGGAGGGAGAGGAGAAGAGGAGGTGTGGGCCACAGGACACACAAACAGAAGGTAGGTCATAGCTTGGTTCCTTCCAGTTAATGGCGACTGAGGTGTGGGCCACAGGACACAAACAGAAGGTAGGTCATAGCTTGGTTCCTTCCAGTTAATGGCGACTGAGGTGTGGAGCACAGGACAGAAACAGAAGGTAGGTCATAGCTTGGTTCCTTCCAGTTAATGACGGCTGAGGTGTGGGACGCAGGACACAAACAGAAGGTAGGTCATAGCTTGGTTCCTTCTAGTAATGACGACTGAGGTGTGGAGCACAGGACAGAAACAGAAGGTAGGTCATAGCTTGGTTCCTTCCAGTTAATGACGACTGAGGTGTGGAGCACAGGACAGAAACAGAAGGTAGGTCATAGCTTGGTTCCTTCCAGTTAATGACGGCTGAGGTGTGGAGCACAGGACAGAAACAGAAGGTAGGTCACAGCTTGGTTTCCTTCCAGTTAATGACGACTGAGGTGTGGGACATAGAAGGACACAAACAGAAGGTAGGTCACAGCTTGGTTCCTTCCAGTTAATGACGGCTGCCCAGTGAGGTGGGTGTCAACACCAGCCGCGTTTTTTTGTTTGTTTTTTTTTGTTTTTGTTTTTTGTTTTTGTTTTAGAGAGGGGACAGGCGCCTGACGTGCAGTTGCCTTTTGTGGTGTGCGTGAAGGAAACATGGGTCTTCGGCTATTGGAGAAGTTGGGGGTGGGGGATGGGGGGGTGGGGGTGGGGGGTGGGTCGGGTGTAGGGAGGCAGACAATGATCATTCAAACACTCGTTCAGTGGTGGCTCAAGCTGACAACCAACCTTGACGGCAGTCGTGCTGTTGTTGTTGTTGTTGTTGTTGTTGTTGTTGTTGTTGTTGTTGTTGTCGTCGTCGTCGTCGTCGTCGTCTTGTTGTTGATGTCCTTATCGTCGTGATGTTGTTGTCGTTGTTGTTGTTGTTGTTGTTGTCGTTATCGTCGTCATTATTATTTGCAGTCACAAAAGTACATAAATACAGAACATACGTCGTTGTGTAAAGGTTAACATATCAGAAAGAGAGAGACAGAGACAGAGACATGGACATACACACACAGACAGACAAACAAACAGAGAGACAGAGACAAAGAGACAAACAAGCACAGACAGTAGTAGCAGTAGTAGTAGTAGCAGTAGTAGTAGTAGTACGGTAGGCTCCATTCAAGGCACTTTCCAGCCATCACATATGTTCGAAAAGCAACTTTACAATCTGTGGAAACCATCTCACGTAGGCTCAAACTCTCCAAGCGTATATCCTCCAACCTTGGACTCAGACCACTGAGCCACAGCCACCGGAACGGCAGAGAAGACAGCGGACCAGTCCTGCGCTGCGCCATGTCTGCAGACTTTACAGCTCGCCTGCTCAAGCCACGCAACATCACATCTGCCACCCAAACTTGACACATTCTGTAACCGATGAAATCGGTGTGTTCTACGTTTCCAGGGCACACATGTACACTAGTGAGATGCGCTGTTCAAACGGCCATTATGTCATTTTACGAAGTCTGTGTGTGGAGGGGGGGGGGGGGGGGGGTTAGAGGACTGGCGAGAGTACAATATTCATGTTTGTTTGCATGTGTGTATAATTTTGCGCCATAAGAAGCCTTGAAATGCACCAAATATTATCACAGCAATGTAATGATATTCTTGTTGGTAAACACAAACCTTGCCTTCATTGTGAAATGAGCTCATATTGATTAAAAGACAAATACGACCACACGTGTGGACTGGCGGACATGCCTGTGTATTTAAACATTAGTGCCCTCACACTTGAGCTGTTTGTTTCTTGAAAAAGAAAGTGTGTGTGTGTGGGGGGGGGGGGGGGGGCGCGAAAAAAGAAAACAGCAAAAACGAAAAGAAAGAACAACTAAGCTGAATGACCTAGACATGTTGATAAGAAAACTTCAGCCATTCCCATGCACGAAGATGTCACACTGGGATGGATTAGAGTCTTTAAATCTTCGATCAAATGTAATGCGAGCATTCTTGGTTGTTGTCGGTGGTAGTGGTGGTGGTGGTGGTGGCAGTTACTGTTGTTGCTGTTATTGTGTTGTGTTGTGGATGTTGTGGTTGTTGTTGCTGTGGTGGTGGTGGTGGTGGTGGTTGCAGTTATTGTTGTTGTTATCGTTGTTCTTGTTGTGGTTGTTGTGGTTGATGTTGTTAATAATGTCAGACAAACCGAAGCCCAAAAGATACTCCTCTCAGCTGCCTGTGACAGTGACCAGAGCCAGCATTGAGCTGTCCTGTTTCTGGGGGGGGGTTAGAAGGGGCGGGGATGGGGTTTAGGGTTGGGAGTGGTGGAGGGGTGGAGGGGGGGGGGGGCGTAAGAACCAGGTCCCTGAAGGAATGCGAGCAAGGGATTGCAGAAAGCCGCTTCAAAGTCCACCGCCACTCTCCTCTTCCCTGGTCAGCGCGGTGGATATCATTACTCTTTTTGTCTCCTTTTTATGACCCACAACGAGGCTCGCTTACGAAGTTCTCTCCCTTTTCTTCGCTTTTCTTCTTCTTCTTCTTCTTTTCTTCATTCATTTGCTAGGCTTGGTGGTGGTGTGGTGGTGGGGGTAGGTGTGT
>JADBJO010005555.1:137500-140000 GCA_016801955.1 Conus betulinus
AGTTATGCAATTTCGGGTACATCCATATGAAGCTCTCTTTCCCCAAACATGAAATCGTACCGCTCTCTGTCCATTTTATAAAAAAAAAAAAATGCTTGACTGCATCTCTTAGTGTGTGTGTGTGTGTGTGTGTGTGTGTGTGTGTGTGTGTGTGTGTGTGTGGGTGAGGGTGTGAGAGAGAGAGAGAGAGAGAGAGAGAGAGAGAGATTTTTTAAATTTTCAGTACAGTACAGATATAATTTCTTTTAGTATTACAATTTCTGATCTAATTAGTTTACTTCTAAATGTTCAACGTTTCCCTGTTAAGTTTTCTGTGTGACTTTTATGTCATTCAGATGTTATTTGTATTATTTTCGTTTCTCATTAATTTATCAAGGTTCTTTTTTAAATGTCAGCACAAAAAATATGTTAATTTGACAGCAAATGGTGCCAGTCAGTCAGACTGTACCGTATGCTAAACCGTTTTAGCAGAAGTACCCGTAGAGTTCAGCATTTGCATCAGCCATCTGAGACGCCACCTATAAGAAATTTGGTTTGGAAAGACCGCATTGGTCATGCAAATGAAAGGAAATACAGTAAGAAGTTTATTTCTTTATACGGACAACTTTTTCTCTAAGAATGCATGTTTATTTGTACCATCATAAACCATCATAATCTTCATACTCATTATCAATATCATTATCATCAATAACTATAACGATAGCATCATTGTCTCGCAAGCAAACCAGCAAGCAAAGCGCGTGAGAGAGAGAGAGAGAGAGAGAGAGAGAGAGAGAGAGAGAGAGAGAGAGAGAGAGAGAGAGAGAGATGAGAGAGAGAGACAGAGAGAGACAGAGGGAAAGAGGGAAAGACAGACAGACAGACAGACAGACAGTGTGTGTGTGTGTGTGTGTGTGTGTGTGTGTGTGTGTGTGTGTGTGTGTGTGTGTGTGTGTGTGTGTGTGTGCTCGCGCGCGCGTGCGTGAGAGAGAGAGAGAGAGAGAGAGAGAGAGAACCGGGCAGCCAGCCAGCCAGCCAGACAACAGACAGACAGACAGACAGTCAGACACATAGACAGACGGACAGACACAGACATAGGCACAGGAGAAGGAGGAGGAAAGAGACAATACAGACAGACAGACAGACGGACAGACAGACAGACGGACAGACGGACAGACAGACAGACAGACGGACACGAAGACACAGGTAGAGAAACAGAGAAAGAGAAAAAGGAGACAAGACAGACAGACAGGCAGACAGACAGACATACAGGTAGTCACACAGACAGACAGACAGACAGATAGTCAGATAGACAGACAGGTGGTCAGACAGACAAGACTGAATCCGTTCTGGTAGCCATGTACCTGAACCAAAGATATTCCACAGGAAGATTCCACAGGCTGCTATTGTTTCTCCCAATTTTATCATGGACATGTTTTATCGCTAATGGAGACATTTTCATATGACGAACGTCACAACACTTCGGCCTTAGAAGAAAGAAAGAAAGAGAGAGGAAGGAAGGAAGGAAGGAAGAAGAAAGAAACGAGTCATGTCTCACATCTCAACAATTTCAGCTATTCATAACAATCCTGCTACATCCCTTTTTGTGTCGAAACAAGGGGTGGGAAGGGGAAGGGGAAAGAGGGAGGGAGGGAGGGGAGGGAGGGGGAGAGGGAGGCTGTTAACGATTTCAACCACACAATAATCTCTCCGAGTCTCTTGTTTTTGTTCTGGGCGCTTTGTGTCTGCGTTTGTGCCATAAAAAAAAGAAAAGTCCCCCCCGCTGCCCCCCCCCCCCCCCCCTCCCCTTCTCCCCCCTCATCACCTGCTGGCCGAAAGGGCAGTGAACTGTCTGAGGTTCACCGTGTCTGTCAGAGACGCCGTGTCCGCGTCTATGGCACAGCATGATAAAAGGCGGTGCCCATCCCCCTCTTTCTTCTGCTTTTAAACCTCCCTGAAATGAATCAGGTAGCCAGCTACTGCTTGGTCAAGAGAGAGGGCTCTGAAGCCAGAAACAATCCGACACTACAAGTAGGTTTCGAACCCACGACCGTCAACTCCGCTGTCAAACACTCTAACCATTTGACCCGGGGTCCCTCTCCTTTGCGCTACTCTAGGGGGAAATCGGTGTCCTGTGGAACCAGAATGCCGAGGTCCACGCCTACCAATCAGATGACGTCATTAGTTTTCAGACTGTGGAGCAAACTAAGGGTTGAACATAATATCGGAAAGATTTCCTCTTTCAGCTCCAACCCAGTAAGAAGTAAGTGTCTCGTTTCTTTCATGAACAATGAAGCAGTTTTGAAAAGGGTACGAAGCTGAGTTAGACTCTGGATTGTTTAAACTCTGAAGCTTTTTTAAGGGAAATAAGCTCTTTTACACCCTTGATTGTTTAAACTCGGAAGCAGTTTTTAAAAGCGAAAGAAGCCAAGTTAGATTCTGGATTACTTAAACTCTGGAACAATTTTCTAAAGGGAAACAAGCGACTCTGGATTGTTTAAAATCCGTTTCTTGTTTTTCA
>JADBJO010005555.1:145000-155000 GCA_016801955.1 Conus betulinus
AGCCATATCTATTTAGCAGCCAGCCATGTTTATTTAACAGCCAGCCGTGTTATTTAACAGCCAGCCATGTTTATTTAACAGCCAGCCGTGTTTATTTAACAGCTATGTTTCGTTCCCTTTTCTTTGCAGGTTTCCCAGAGATTGAGTCTGTTTGTTCGTTTTGTTTTGTTTGTTTATCTGAAATTGTTTGGCGCTGCAATGTTGAGCTGGTGTTGGTGTCTGCAAAGTGTTTGGGAATGGGGATGGAGTGGTCGTTTTCACAACAGAGGCATCAGTGGTGGATACTGACCCTACAACCAACCAACCATGTCATTTTTGATGGGGATCCTCCTATCTTATTTTCCAGATATTGTGCTGAAAAACAGACAGATACAACGTGCACGCGTGCGTGCACTCAGCAGCACAGAGAGACACAGACAGACAGACAGACAGAGAGAAGGGGGTGGAGAAGCGCAGGAATCAATAATATCCTACCTCGGAATCTACATCCGCGAACACACACACACACACACACACACACACACACACACATACTCACACGCGCGCGCGCGTGCACCTACAGAGTTCTATCGACAACGTGGTGTCTGAAAGGTCAAGGTCCTAGGGTCTTCGGCGAACAAAAATCTGTGGTGTTTCTCTTAGCTGTTAAACTGGATAAACGGTGGGCTCACGAACCAAGGTTCTGCCGGTGAATGAGCTCGGTGATCTCGACGATGCCTTTTTTTGTTTGTTTTTGTTTTGTTTTGTTTTTGTTTGTTTGTTTGTTTGCTTTTATGTTTTCTTTTATTTTTTGTTTGTTAAGTGGGGATGGGGGTGGGGTTATATTTGGGTTATATTTCTTGCCTTTCTCTCTTTTTTCTTCTTTTTTTTTTTTTTTTTTTTGGGGGGGGGGGGGGGGGGGTGGAGGGGGAGTCTTGCTTTGTTTGGTTTTCCCTAAAATCAGTTGTGCGTGTTTATTTTACTTGGCGATTCAAAAATATCGAGTTACGCGTGAAGTCTGCAATCTCTCAGTCACGGAGAGAAAACGATCGGAGAGTTAGAATACCGTGGTTTGTGTGAGCCAATCAGAGGACAATACTATGCAAAACGATCGGAGAGTTAGAATACTGTGGTTTGTGTGAGCCAGTCAGTGGACTATATTATACAAAACGATCGGAGCGTTAGAATACCGTGGTTTCTGTAATAATGATTGTATGTGATTCAGACAGATTTCCTTTTTTAACGTTTCGCCGACCAAGACATGTATCATGTTAGGATTGAAAGTTAAGTGCATTTTCAACGGAAGGAAGCTGAAGTTATACGGAAGATTATTTAAGCTCTGTAGATGTTTTTCATATTAAATTGTTTGAAAATCTGTGTATAAGTGTTGGGCCGTGTGGTTTGTATGGTATACATCTGGTGATGGCTCTGGTTTTTGCTCTTGGGACCCGGTTGGTTTGCGCGAAGGGAGGTAACCATGTAATAGCTCACCTGTGACAGAAATCAATTTGTGACTAGTTGGCCTGTATTTACATTCTCGGGTCGTAAAGAAAACGTTTTGTCCGGTAAAATTGTCACATTCAGGGATTCCTCAAATTTTTATATGGTCTTTTCCAGTCCAGCATCAGTCAATGATATTTTTGCAGAGAAAGAGTGCGTGCTCTCTCCCTAGACAAAAGATGGCCAAACGAAGACACCGATTTGCCGTTGGACACAGCACAACCAGTTGTGTGAACAACGTCCAGTTTGATTTAAACACAAACTGGAGATCGTCGATGGTGTTGTCGCTAACGCATTCTGTCTCAGATGGGGAGCGGAATGAAACACCCGTACCAGTACATGTCTTCCGCTTTGACGCGTTTCCGGCGAAAAATAATTATATGAAAATCGGTTCCTTATCAATTTGACGTCAGACTTCTGAAATTAAGCGCTCTGTGTGATAATCATATCAAAATCAATTCCTTATCAGCTTGACGTCAGGCTTGTGACATGAAGCGCTCTGTATTCAATAGTGACGATGGTTCCGAGATGCTGTAACGCGAACTTCCATCTTGATCCAAAGAGCAGGCTGAATACCCCATCCTGTCGCTAGCTGTCTAGTTCTTTCATCTGTCCGCAATTTTGAGGGCAAAGTATGAATGGACTGGAGAAATAAGAAGTGGAATGTATGTCGATCACTGAAGAAATAAAAATTGGGATGTATGTCGGTCAACCGCCACACACGTTTGTCAGAACGCAAACATCATCAGCAGGAGAAATCACTTCGATGAGAACCATAAAATGCAGGGTGTGTGTGTGTGTGTGTGTGTGTGTGTGTGTGTGTGGTGGGGGGGGGGGAGGGGGGTGTGTGTGTGTGTGTGTGTGTGTGTGTGTGTGTGTGTGTGTGTGTGTGTGTGAAGGTTTTCAGAAGGGTGCAGGGTCAGAAATAGGGGTTTTAACTAGGTTAGGGTTAGGGTCTACTGTCGTCAGTTGCACAGATGATAGAATTTCACACTACGTTAACTGGTTGATCCGACGTATGTCGGTCAACCGCCACACACGTTTGTCAGAACGCAAACATCATCAGCAGGAGAAACTGGTACGTTTTCCAACTCCTATCCTTCACACTAGATATGATCAGGAGTCGATAACTTTAAATAGATCTTATGTGGCTTCCTTCCCTTCTACCCCTGAGCAAAATGGCGCGTGTTTTCATTGACGCAAATTCAGTAATCAACCCGATAACTCAGAGTACATTATACGATACACAGCATGCACAGCACTGAAGATATTGGACTGCTTACGCGTGATTTTAGCTGAAATATGTTGGCTGCGCAATATCAACTGTTTAAAGCCTTTGTCCTAGAGCGATTGCGTGTGTAACCATGAGACACTCACTAAGCAGTCTCACGAGCGATGCCAGTACACGCGTGTCTGTGGGATCAAATGCCAAGGTGTGCGGCGCCGGTGTCCGGATTAGTATTAAACATAAAGATTGTGAGCTTATGGTCCGAGTCCCTTCTTCGTGAATGAACCTTTCAATCGCAAATCAAGTATGGCTACTATCCATACTGTGCAATTATCCTATCTTCGTGTTTACTTTTTCAGTTGGTTGATCTGTATGGGCAGTAATCCAAAGTCGGAGAGGTCACACACACACACACACACACACACACACACACACACACACACACAAACAAAAAACACACACACACACACACACACACACACACACACACACACACACACACACACACACACACACATGCGCGCGCGCGCGCCTGCGTGTGTATATGTAACCTTTCCGATTGCATATAGATTAAGAGGAGAGAAGAGAGATAACTCAATATGTTCTGGGAACTCTTTGTGTCTGTGCAAAGGGAAGTAACAAAATGAAAATTGGACGCTGGTAGAAACGAGTTGTGACCACTCTCCTGTGATGGAAATCAGCTTGTGGTTGGTTGACCTAAATTGCTATGCTCGATTTGCCTGTGAGCATTTTCATTCAATACGGCCGAAACATACCAGTTACTTTGGAAATAAATAAGTAAAAATTTGCAACAAAGGGATCGCTAAAATCGATGTCGCAGCCCCCTCAAAACCGTGCCAAGTTTTATGGGCTGAATGATATAATTATGTGGGCTGAATGATATAATTATGTATAATTATGTGGGCTGAATGATATAATTATGTTGGTTGAATGGTATAATTATGTGGAGCGCCAGTGAGCAGCTTTGCAAAAAGATTGTCTGAACTCTGTGAAGTAGGTCGTATGCATCAGATAAAAGAAAAAAAAAAATGTCGTTCGTTGTTATTTGGTGATCTAAATTCGCAAACTTACGGTGCGTTCAGTTACGAACTTATGGTGCGTTCAGTTACGAACTTGTGGTGCGTTCAGTTACGAACTTACGGTGCGTTCAGTTACGAACTTGCGGTGCGTTCAGTTACGAACTTATGGTGCGTTTAGTTACGAACTTATGGTGCATTCAGTTACGAACTTTTGGTGCGTTCAGTTACGAATTTTTGGTACGTTTCAATTTCGAACTTGTGGTGCGTTCGGTTACGAACTTATGGTGCGTTCAGTTACGACCTTGTGTGTGTGTTCAGTTACGAACTTATGGTGCATTCAGTTAAGACCTTGTGGTGCGTTCAGTCACGAACTTTTGGTACGTTCAGTTACGAACTTTTGGTACGTTCAGTTACGAACTTATGGTGCGTTCACAGTTACGGACGGCCTTTACGTCGGAGCGTGACCGAAATTTCGTTCAGTACACTTGCACTGAATGACACTTTTTTTCTTTTTTAATCTCTATCACTGGCATACATGATCCTGTACAGAGTGCGCGCGCTTACAGCAAGGTTAAAGGTCACGGGTCAACAGGAGGAGTTTACAGTGGTTTCAACACACTGAGGAAGTGGATTTCAATCACTTTTTTCCACGACAAAGGACGTCTCTGATTCTTGATCCCGATTCAATGAAATTCGAACTTTTCGCGTAAGATGGGCGCTCGTGGTGACGTCAAAGATCTGATTGACATAGTATATCGATCACGTCTGACACTGACAGAGTTGTAGCACTTTGAAGTAAACTAAGCTTGTAATCCTAGAGTCATTCTAGGCTTGTGATAGAAGATAAGCGTAACATGATTCGCTGGTGGTGATGTCAGAAAGTAGATCATGCGAACGAAAACAATGAACAAACATATAAACACGCTGAGAACAAGACAAACGTTTGACGCTTATTAACAGCTGGCGAAAACAATCAATTACTTTCTTGATAGTCTTGCCAAAGCCGTTCGTTACCGCCCTTTATGTCAACTATCACTTTGCTGTTGAAGAAATAGTCGTCATTACATACGAAGCTAGCAGTAGGATTCCCGTCATTATCATCATCGCTAAAGGGGAACATGAAGTGGAAACTCTAAGAATTTAAAATGTTGTCAATGTGTAATTAATCACAGAACCGCACATTACGATTCCAAATCTGTGTTTTCCGGTTAAAAATTTTGTTGAATCTTCAATTTGGGGTCCTCTGGCCAGGACCATGTTCAAATCCTTTCCTGGATGCACCTGTCACAAGAGCAGGAACGCACTTCCCTGTGACGTCACAGGCGCAGTCACTCCCCGGCATGCTGCAGTGCAGAACGTGAACACCTTGTTCACAGATGTCCCATCTGATAGACCGTGAATACCTTGTTTACAGATGTCCCATCTGAATAGAACGTGAACACCTTGTTCACAGATGTCCCATCTGATAGAACGTGAACACCTTGTTCACAGATGTCCCATCTGATAGAACGTGAACGCCTTGTTCACAGATGGCCCACGTGATAGAACGTGAACACCTTGTTCACAGATGGCCCATCTGATGTCATCTTTGAATTCCTGAAACAGATCGACATCTTTCATCTGATCTAAGATTTTACGGAAGAAAAATCTTTAACAAAATTTCCGATGTGTGTTTAGAAGGTGTATTTTGAAGGGTTGTGTGAATGAGGATTTTTCTTTCTATTCTGTTGTTGTTGTTGTTGTTGTTGCTGCTGTTGTTGTTAATGACTCGTGAGTTGACTTGGACACGGTGACAGCCCTGATGTGACCTTTTGAGGTCGCTGGACTATAAGCAACATGACCTTACCTCAGTAGACCTGGACTATAGGCAACATGACCTTACCTCAGTAGACCTGGACTATAGGCAACATGACCTTACCTCAGTAGACCTGGGCTATAGGCAACATGACCTTACCTCAGTAGGCCTGGACTATAGGCAACATGACCTTACCTCAGTAGACCTGGACTATAGGCAACATGACCTTACCTTAGTAGACCTGGGCTATAGGCAACATGACCTTACCTCAGTAGGCCTGGGCTATAGGCAACATGACCTTACCTCAGTAGGCCTGGGCTATAGGCAACATGACCTTACCTCAGTAGGCCTGGGCTATAGGCAACATGACCTTACCTCAGTAGGCCTGGGCTATAGGTAACATGACCTTACCTCAGTAGACCTATCCCCCAAAGCAAAGTAGGGACAAGTTTCCTTCTGTCTTCAAAACCAAACCCTACTTTTTTTTAGTAGGCCCTACATATTTCATTGTATGTTTGTAATAATCAAAACGAGCATATACATGAAATAAACGAGAAGATTATACATACATATTCACGAAAAGGACAAAAAGAATTAACATAAAACAAAATAATCAAACAGATTTTATATATATGTACAAGAATAAAAGCAGGCACACCAGCCACACACTCTTCATGTTTTTTTTAAAAAGCTTTCGCCTTTTATTTAGGCTTCGTCAGTGTCTGATACTGACGAAGCCTAAATAAAAGGCGAAAGCTTTTTAAAAAAAACATGAAGAGTGTGTGTGCTGGTGTGCCTGCTTTTATTCTTGTACTTGTTGACTGGCCAGTTTCTGGATCAGCAGTGCACCCACACATCATTGAGCGGTGTCCAGCATATTCCAGGGTTTTACCTTCATTATATATATATATATATATATATATATATATAATATATATATATATATATATATATATATATATATATATATGGGGGCGAAATATATATACATAGAGCATTGCATTGAACTAACTCCATCTGTAGTGAACTTCGACAGACAATTGTTCATGTTTGCATTATATTGTTCATTCTATATCTTGCCATCCACTGTGTCTGAAAATCAAACACATCTGGTAGACACTTTTCATTCTTGCACTTGTATATACAGTTTGGCAAACACTGTAATGAAGTGGAAAAAAAAAAGGTTGTATCAATAACAAGATGATTATCCACATTGAAAAGAACAAAATCACATGAGATTTTAATAATCTGTATATTTCATATTTTTATGGACTACTTTTTCCCAGGGAACTCCAAAAATATCCGACATGTTCACAACTCCAGAAAGAATGTTTGATAGAATCTCTCTCGCCACTGCACACTAAGCAGTTTGTCATCGGACAAACATCCATAGCATGTAAAATATTTGCTGCGATAATCCTAGGAACGATTCTTGTCTGAAGTCATTTGAATCTTTCATCATTGATTTCATTTTATTTCGAAAAAAAAAAAAAAAAACAAACTATTTTCCATGGAATATTGATGTTCAGTTTTGTGGCTAGTTTAGACAATTAGGGTTACGATTGTCGTGTCAAAAAGTCAGAGAATAGTTTTGATCCCTTATATTTACACTATAATTATATTAGTCTTAATACAATGGGTATGTCCAGATCATTGGGAGTTGTTCAGATTTGGTTTTATTCCAGCTTTTCTAGCATCTTCCTTAAATAATCATGGACATCAGGCCATGAAATCCTACAGAGTCAATCTAATATTCAGGATCTGTCCGAAATTCCTGATGTTAGAAATCCACTGTTTTCTCCAAGGAAGTGTTCATACTTTCCCTGTTTTTTTCCAAACCAAACCTTTCCACAGAGAATCGCAGCACCCGCCACAAATGATCAGATCATCCGAACAACGGCAGAATTGCTCTCCCCTCACTCGACAAAGACAGCTCTACACATACGCAGTTTTCTTTTTTAACTCGTGAGTTTGAAGCGACATTTGAAGCCATTTCTTGCGCGACTGTGTTCCGCTGCCCCCGAAGCGAGTCCCAGCGGGATGTGTCAGGTTGTCAAAGACCTCAGCTGTCACGCTCCCTGGGTAGCCGTCTAGCCCCCTTCATCGTGTTTTCTGTGGGAGAACTTCATCCGAGAGCCGCTTCTCCGTGCTGAACAGAAGAGCTCTGTGGAACGTCATACGATCTGATGGTTTGCTTTTCTTTTCCATCTCAAAGTATTTTTTTTTTTTTTTTTAAACTCTTTGCACAGGTCTTGAAAAGAAAGCACGTCTTCAGCAGAACCAGTTGTTTGTGCCCGTGACGGTCTGTGTCTTTTCACGCGGAGGTAGGTTCTTAGATTGGGTTTAACCCTTTGTTGGCTGTACGGTTTTTCGTATTTATGGTCACCTCAAAGTGACTCCATTATTACTGAAACAAGTCTCCAGTCTCCTGTTCATCTCTTATTGATTTAAATAAAGGAAAAAACAATATAATAACTTTCGTATCTACTATGAACTTTTTACACAATTAAGAACTTCTTTTCCTCCCTCCTACTCCTCCTCCTTCTCCTCCTCCTCCTCCTCCCTCCCTCCCCCCCCCCCCCCCCCCCCCGCCCCCCCCCCCCCGGTTTCAAAGTGAGGTGGGTTTAGGTGAAAATTGAAACAAACTTAAACCGATAAAAATTACTCTACCGCCGAACGAAAGAAACATATTACACTACAAACACGACGCGTTTCGATCTCTGTGGTCTTTTTCAGGCAAGACAACATCCAACATTGCCTTGTCTTGCCTGAAAAAGACCAAAGAGGTCGAAACGCTTCGTGTTTGTCGCGCAATTTGTTTGGTTTTTTTTCCCTTCGATGACAGAATAATTTTTCATTTAAGTTTGTCTTCTTCCCCATCTTCTCTGTCTGCGATTGTCGAGTGAAGCTCAGAGGTTTTGTGTAGTACATGTACAACTATTTTTGTTGATTTCACCATTGAAATTGCAGCATTCCCCGTTTGGTAATGATGTGTAGTAAACACAGTACCAGTGTGATTTGAGGGGGTTTTTTTGCTTTGTTTTTGTTTTGTTTTCTTTGTTGTTGTTGTTTTTTATTTTTATTTTTATTTATTTATTTATTTTTTTTGCGAAGATAGGGAAGAGGTTGGGGGAAGGAGAGAGAGAGACAGAGGGAGAGGGGGGGGGGGAGGTGTAAGTCTCATCCGCGGAGCTCGGAGGGGTGACAGAAATCTCTACGCATGTTGACTCGGAAAAGAAAATCTCCTTTCGCTTTACTTTTTTTGTCCGGGGATTAAACCCACCACTTTTGGATCAAGTGAACAAAGAGTTATCCACCGCGCCAACCAGTCCCCATCCATCTTGGAGTGGTCTCCTCCCCTTCGGCGCATACACGCTACTTGGAGCTTGGGTCATGCTGTGTCATCATTGTTCCTCTCGTCCTGAGAGGGTTAACGGTGTCAGTAGCTCGAAAGACAGTTCTTGTGGAGATCTTGTCGAGACGAGGTGAAGGATGTGAAAAGGGTTAATTGTGTCGATATTTTGTATGCATTTTTTTTTTATTACGGGGAGATCTTAGAGAGCAACGAGGTAAAAGATGTGAATGGGTTAACTGTGTGTCCAAAGCTGTTTGTGTGGAGATCCTCCCAACAATGAAGACATGAAGGGTATGAAAGGGTTAAGTGAGTTAATAGCTCCCAGGTTAGGATTTTCTTTTCATCTGGATCTTGCAGTTACAAACCACTTTCTGTGCGCAGTTGTGAAGAAGCCAAATTACAAGGCGATAAAGGGCGTTAAACAATTAATGGTTATATATAGCTCCGATGGTTTTTCTTTTTCCTTCCCAATGGAGTGACGAGATGAAGGATGTGAAAGGGTTAACTGTGTCGATGGCTTTGGACGTTTTTTTTTTTTTAAATCAGTTTCATTTGTTTATTTACTTATTATCTGTTTAGTAATTTATCATTCATTCATTTACTTATTTATTTATCTATCCATTCATTTATTTCTTTATTCCGTTATATATTCATTCATTCACTTATTTATTTGCGCATTCCAAAGAGGGGTGAGATGAGGGATATAAAAGATTACTCGCTCATAGCACTGGAACTTTTTCTTTTAGATTTTGATATTATTTCATTCTATTGTACAGATTCCAAACGATGACGAAGAAAAAATTGGGAAAGGTATTATTGTGTCGTTGGCAGTGAGTCAGAGGTGTGTGTGTGTGTGTGTGTGTGTGTGTGTGTGTGTGTGTGTGTGTGTGTGTGTGTGTGTGTGTGTGTGTGTGTGTGTGTGTGTGTGTGTGTGTGTGTGTGTGTGAGCGCGTGCGTGCGTGCGGGCGAGCGTGCGTGCGCGTGTGAGTGAGTGAGTGAGTGTGCGTGTGTGCGTGTTGTTGTTGTCGTTGTTGTTGTTGTTGTTGCTGCTGCTGCTGCTGATGACTTTTTTTAAGCCCCAAAGAATAGCTTAGTGAAGAATG
>JADBJO010005556.1:2500-7500 GCA_016801955.1 Conus betulinus
GGCTCACGCCAGACGCCAGAAATAATGGACATAGCCCAGGCAAGTTAACTACTGCAGCATGCTAAGCACACACACACACACACACACACACACACACGCACGCTCGCATGCACACACACACACACACACACACACACACACACACACACACACACACACACGTGGCCCTCTGCTCACCGGGTGTTATTGGAGAATCACCATTTTCTCATAGGAATGATAATTTCCCCACACGCAAGCACAGCGAAACAAACAATGCTTTGATATGATACCTGTGTGTGCATGACATGTGAGAGGCACAACGGACACAATCGAACAAAGCGGAAATTACATGTCCTAGTTTTTGACAAAATGAGGTAGCCCTGAACCCACTGCGGCCTTGTTGTGACAAACGTTTTGAACATTGTTGCCCTCGCTTTCCATTGTCATTAATCTGGCGTGCATATATAACACATCGTAAAGTGAATGAAAACAGGGGGGGGGGGGGGGGGGGGGGGGGGGGGGGGGAGGGGTCTGGTAGACGTCACGTCCAACTGTCGCAATCCCTCCCACACTTTGCTGGCAAAATGGGAGGAGGGAGGGGGTGGGGGTGGGGGGGGGGGGTAGTAGCAAGTGGATGGAGGGGTAAATGGGGAGGGTACGTGAGAAATTGTGGCAAGTCTCACAGAGGGAATGACACATTTTCATCGCCATTAGGTTTGCTTTAAAATAATATAAGAGAATTATGCTGAGTAAGGCGGTGGGGGGCGGGGGGGTGGGGGTGGGGGGTGGGGGGGGGGGGGTGGGGGGGAGGGATGTGTGTTGATTAGGCTGGGTTGTGGAGTAGAAGGTAATGGGGTGAATGGTTTGGGATGCACGTTGGTAGAATTGTGGTATTTAATGATGATACCATCTCTTGCAGAAAGCGTTCATTGTTCGCTTCGTCCCACCCACCTCCCTCCCTCAAAAACAAAACAAACAAACAAACAAAAAAAGAAATCTACCCCACCGAAAAGCGAAGATGAAAAAAAAAATGTATCGTTTCAACTGATCAAAAGCAAGTTAGAATAAATCTCATAGGCATTTGTATAACTCTTGTCGATGTAATAAGTAATTTACATAACGCTGGCATGATTATAATCATGGTGATTGAGTATATGTGGGTAGTGTTTATGCCTTCTACATACGTGAGGCATACGTAAATGAATGACTTAATGTGAATTAGTTGGGATGTGATTTTTGAAGTGCTATGGTTAATCTTTAGACTTGTCTAACAAATATCTGATATTATTGCATTACAATGCTTTTAATGGAACAGAAAATCAAATCTAAATTGACAGCACTTTTCTGCTCAATGTTCCTATCACGCTCTATTTCATGACAAGTTTGATGTAACAGAAAGTTAGGTCCTACATTTCTTAGGAATTTTGAGAAATCAAGAGGAGAGAGAGAGAGAGAGACAGAGACAGAGACAGACAGACAGACAGACAGACAGAGACAGAGAAGGGAGAGACAGACAGACAGACAGACAGACAGAGAGACAGACAGACAGACAGACAGAGAAAACAAAACCAGTAAAACTTCGTGCTCCAACTTGCTAATGAAAACTGTACATAGGAAGGAACCTTACTCGGTAAAGTAATTTGAAAGAACTGATCGGTTTCACTGGCTTCCATCTGAGTAAATCTGGCCAAGAATAGATTTTACATTCCGCACTTGGTTCTCTCCACTATTGATCAGTTTAATCACATGAACAAACTACTTCTCTCAAATTGCAACGAGCAAGCGAGCAAGCGAGCGAGAGAGGAGAGAGAGAGAGAGAGAGAGAGAGAGAGAGAGAGAGAGAGAGAAAGGGTGGGGGGGTGGGGACAATAAGAATCCGTGAAGTCTGAGTGGTCGAATACCAAGAACCGAGGGTGAGTGTGGCAGCCAACATACTCCTGATGCGCTGACTGGTCGATGGCTAACATGAAAGCAAGTGCTTCTCAACCATTATCAAGCTGAACTGACCCCTGGAAGTGCTTCTGCCTGAAGCTATGAGGGAACCAAACAGCCTGGATTTACTGCAACGAAGTATTTCTGTCACGAAGCCATCGGGGATCCCAGCCTGGTCGCATCACACCATCACGTGACCATGCCCTGGAGGCTGGTTGGTGGAGTTGGGCTACTGGCTGTGGACCAGAGTTTAACACCGTCTTTTTGTGTAGTGTGTCACAGACATCTTGAATGTTGGATGTTGGCTGAATGGAAACCAGTAGAAGAAGGCGGGATCGTAAGACAGTGAGGGGATGGGGAGAGTGATGTGTACCAGCACTTAACACTCTTATAAAGTAGCTTGTCACAGACATCCTTGAATGTTGGATACAGGCTGAATGGGGATGGATTGAAGACAGAGGAGGCGAGTCTGAAGGAAGGAGAATGATGTGAAAGAGAGATTACTGGCAAAGGGTTTTTACCATGCATTCGTTTATCATCATCTATGTTATCATCAATTCTGAGAAGCTGCTCCATAGGTGGAGGAAAAAAAGGACTAAAGCACTTTTGATCTGAACTGAACTGAATTCAAGAGAGTATAGTCAATTTTGTTTATTACAGACAGACAATACAGAGGAAATCTTGGCATTCACTGTAAAAGTTAAAAAGAAATGAAGGATAAAGTTTTTTTGCTCGTTAATTTCCTGCCTTGCATTACATTCTTTGAAAACAACTTAATGCAGAAAGTGTTGTGTTTCACATCTCCAAAAAGATCCAATGTGAAACATTTGACAGCTTCTCACATCTGAGGAAAGATAATCAAACGTTTGTTGAGTGTTTTAAAGAATCTGGTTTAGCAAGCCTTAAATGTTTTTCCTTTTAATTTTTTTTTTCATTTTTGGAATTGGGGACGAGGAGGGAGCTCAACCAATTGTGTAAGGAATGGACTTTTACATGATGAAAGCCCTAGTATTGCCCCTTGTGGTCGTTTTGGCAATAAAGAACACGACTAGACTTGAACTGAACTAAATAGCCTGATGTGTGCCTTTGCAAAATCAAACCAACTGTTTGATTATCTAATCGCACTCCTTCCTCCCTCAAACCGCTTCTCCTTCATCTGTCTCCTTCATCCTTGCCTTTCTGTCTCTCTTCCCTGTTTCATTATATTTATTGTGTGTATTGTGGGTGTGGGGGGAAATGTGTGTGTGTGTGTGTGTGTGTGTGTGTGTGTGTGTGTGTGTGTGTGTGTGTGATCAAAGTATTGATCTGATGGATATACAAAAAAACTTGAAGTTTACTTAAAGTCTTTCAGAGAGGAGAGAGAGAGAGAGAGAAGAGAGAGAGAGAGAGAGAGAGAGAGATGGAGAGAGACAGACAGACAGACAGACAGACAGACAGAGAGATTGCATCATCCCATTTCTGGCACTGCTCCAGCAGACAGAAAACTGCTGACTGGGACTGTGGATGATCTATATTGTGTCTGCCCTGATGTCTCCCTCTCTCAGGACCATTGGCTGCCCGACAAAACGGGTTCTGGCTCACGCCAGCCGCCAAAAATAATGGACATGGCCCACGCGAATTACCCTTGCTGCATGCTGAACACACACACACACACACACACACACACACACAGCCCTCTGGCTGCTGGCTTTATCAGTGAATCACCATTCTACCTAATGGAAGATAATTTCTCACAGACAAATGTAGCAAAGCAAACAATATTTATGAAACCCATGAGAACGTGTTGGAGAAAAACAAGGAGACGATCTGACAGGGCAAAAATGAACTGTCTTGACAAACGAGGAACTCTGACTCATAGCAGCCTCGTAATTACATGCATTTCAATCATTCTTGTCCTCGCCTTTCATGGTCATTAATTTAGCAAGTGTGCATAACATTTCATCAAATAAATGAAAGCAGACAGCTTAACACCACAGTCCCATAGTTTGTTGCAAACCGTGAAAAAAAATATCAGGGAGGGGGAGGGGGAGAGAGGGCATGGGTATGTCGCATTGTGACAAATGATAGCAAGTCTTACGAAGGGATTGCCATGTTTTGTTACAGTAGGGTTGCTTTAGATAGTGGAAGAGAATTGTGCCGAGCTAAGGGGGTTGGAGGGGGTTACCTGTTGATTGGTATGGGTGGCATAGTGGAATGTAATGGGTTGGGGTTTGGGATGTCATAGCTAATACTGTGGTACATAATGTTGATGTGTAATGATGGTACTGTATCTGGAGAAAAGTGTCTATCAGTTCTCTCCACCACCATCCCTCCACTCACAATAATTTTCCAATGAAAAGGCGAAAGGAAAAATGATCCAGCTTGTTTCAGCGAATGAAAAAGAATGTTGCAAAACCATTCAAATACGCATTTTTACACTTCTGTCGAGATGTACTGAGCAGTGCATGTAATGCTTTATGATTATATAGTGTGATTGAGTATATATGGGTAGTGCAAGAACTGTGTCTTATGAGTAAGCCTGCTCCGTATAATATGCATACACAAATGAACTGAATGACTGAATGTGAATAAGTCAAAATGTCATTGAGTAATTGCCATGATTAATCTCTAGATATGCACTTGTAAATTTCCCACATTCCTATCTTATAATATTATTTGCGTTAGAAACGAAAAATGAAATGATAGTTTACAACTCTTAACTGCTTGCTGTTCCCATCATGCTATTTATAATGAATTAAATGTTAAACACACACACACACACACACACACACACACACACACACACACACACACACTCACACACACACACAGAGTACTGTCCTGCCTTTCCTAGGAATTTCAAATGGGAGACAGAAAGAGTGACAGAGACAGACAGACAGAGACAGAGACAGACAGACAGACAGACAAACAGACAGGCATGCAACAGGCAGGCAGGCAGACAGACAGACAGAACAGAACAGAACAAGAAAAGCTCTATGCTGCAACATGCCAATAAAAAAAAGATTGTGCATAGAAAAGGGACACCACTCTGCAAAGTAATTTAAAGAACTGGTGGGGTTCATCAAGTTTCCAAAGCAAGTTGATCAAGC